>JAMALN010000073.1:0-70593 GCA_023630115.1 Cutaneotrichosporon sp. PK4640 | reverse complement strand
CGGCTTGAGAGTCATGGTGGATGTTCACGCCGAGGCGCAGGGATGGTCGGATGCATGATATACGCCGAAGCATGCAGCAGTGGGAAGGACGGGCGCGTCTGGATGCGTCGGTGGCGGGCGGATCACGACGGGCGGACTCGAGGATCCGATGTAGAGAAGCACGCCGCCGACGACATGCGCCACCATTGTTCGCACCAGCCCACCGGCAGCACGTTCCTATCGTGTTCACTCATCACGCGACCTCACGCTCTCACGGAAACCATCCCACGCTCGCCGGCATGCGAGTCGGCTAGTCACCAGCGTACACTAGAATACTTGCATCGCCTCTATGCGCTCTATTTTCGCTCTACTCGGCGAGGCCGAGGTACGAGTAGAAGTACTCGTCGTGCTCGTTCGCGGCGACCGGCTGGGAGTGGGCGGACTGGGGTCAGCACAAGCGGGAGCGATGCGCGGCGTGGACTCACGATGCGCGACATGATGTACAGTATGGTGTGACTCGAGCGTGGGTCAAGCTGGTGCGAGAGGAAACGTTGCTGAGGAGGCAGTGGCGAGGCGTGGCGGCGCGCCTTGAGGTAGATGTGTGGGTGTGTCGTGCTGCCTCGTCCGCCTTATGTATCCCATGCAGCATGGTGAACGCCACACCCCACAACTTCCCGTCTGGGGACAGGTGTTGACGTTGGGGAAAGGTGGTCGCGACTCGAGCGCGATCGATGGATGCGGAATGTCAGTGGGGCAGAGCCGGCGGCTAGCGGAAAGGGGCGGCAAGGTTCGGCGGTGGCGACAGCTATCGGTGCCAGCGTCTGCCAGCGTCTGCCGGCGGCGACGCGTCGTTTCACGCATTCCGCGGGCCCCACGACGTGCTCAGCAGCCGCCGGCATCGGATGGGCAATAGCGAATGGGCGAGGCCCAGGAAGAGTCGAGGCCTGGACGCGTCTGCCCCTGTGTCAAGCAGCTCGGCGGATTCTCTGGTCTGCACGCAACACAGGAACTGATTCGCAAGACGCGCATGGGACGATGCCAAGCGACGCTCCTTTCCGGTTGCACAGGATCCACTCGGGACAGCCCGGTATGCATGGTGGTACAGAAGTTACAGACCAGTGTCGAGAGGGATGGGCGGGGATGCCCGGCGGGGCGGAGCGCCGGTGCTGTAGTGCACATTGTGGGGGTGGGCGCTGGCCATTGCGCGGGGCACGATACTGTA
Organism: Cutaneotrichosporon sp. PK4640; assembly: GCA_023630115.1. Lineage (NCBI taxonomy): Eukaryota > Fungi > Basidiomycota > Tremellomycetes > Trichosporonales > Trichosporonaceae > Cutaneotrichosporon > Cutaneotrichosporon sp. PK4640. The sequence continues at coordinate 69,392 of JAMALN010000073.1, read as the reverse complement.
CACGCCGTACACCGACGGCGGCAGGGTAGGGGTAAAGAGTAAGGATGCTTGCGTTCTGGCGTTAGCGTGAGCCGTGCGCCGGGCCGGGAGAAGCCATGGCGGGCCGAAGACGCTGATGCGTGTGCGCGGGCGGACTCTCAGGTGCGGGAAGGCAGACTCACTGTAGCGACGCCTATTCCGTTCCTACCCACTGGATGGGGACGTAGACGATCTCCTCGTCAGCCCGGATGGGCTCGAAGGGGCCGTACGAGATCGAGACGGATGGGGACTGGTGTGAGCGAGAGCGAAAGGGATGAGGAGGAAGAGGGCGGAAGGAGAGCGGAAGGGGGCACTCACGTCCATGTCGAGTGAGGTGGCGGGTGGGGTCGAGGTTGAGCGCGCAAGTTTGCAGCTTCGGAGAGTGGTAAGGAGGTAGCGCGAGGGTGGCGCTGCGTGACGAGGACGAGTCGAGGTGTTGAAGGGGGAGAGTGCAGCGTCGAGAGTTGTCGCCAGAGCTTATAGCCAAGGACCGCGAGAGGGCGAGGCCAGGCCCGGATGGGCGTTGTGAGGCTTCTCGAAACGGCAGTCGGCGGTACGCGGCGGTCCCTCGATGCTTCTGGGGCGCTGGTGGCGTCGTCGCGTTCAAGATTAGCTCTGGGGGCTTGATCGGGCGGGCGCGGTAGCGAACACGGTAACGGTGCGACGTGTGCTCGAGAGGATGGGACGAGACGAGGCCAAGGACGGGGATGAGGAGGGGGAGGAGGAAGGAATGGGCTGCGCAAGTGTTTATGGCAGTCTCGCACTTTTCCGCCAGTGGGCGCCACCGCACGGGGCGCAGGGCGCGTCGTTCTGGACCGGTCCGTCACCTGCAATGTTGGAATGGGTCGCGTCTACTTGGGCACTGGGCGCCGGGGGCGAGAGCTAGTCGCTGGTCCGAGTAGTGTCCCGGTGGTACGTACCCTGGTACGTTTCCTCGCCCCGAGTCGAGTGCGTACGCGGGGACAGTGAGGTCGGGGCGCAGAGTAGTGCCAAGGGGTGAAAGAGGTGCGAGGGAGGGGGTCTATGCGCCGGTCCATGGGCCCATGGCGCCCCGGCGCCCGCGATTCACCCCCGCAGGAGCGCAGTGTCTGGAGAGTCTGGACGGGCCAGACTCGCCCATTGCCAAGAGAAGGTCTGTGCGAAGATCACTCCTAGATAGCCAGGTACCTTGCCAGGATCACCAGGATACCCAGGATGAGCGGTGGCCCGAGCGCGCTGGGGCCGCTGCGACCACCCCGCCATTCCGCCATGTAGGATCTGCGGTGACTGCAAGACTGCGTGCTCGGCCGAACGCGTCGCGTCCATGCACGGAATGAATGAACGCCTGTCGCACCATGACACGGAATGGAGACTGACGAGCGGAAGCGGGAAGGAAGAAGACGGAGCACAGATCCATTCCGCGCGTTAATCTGCTATACACACCGCGACCCTCGCATTCTCATCCCGCCTCGCTCGGCCGACCGTCGGGTCTACTTGCTCGCCTTGCCGCTCGACGCGCCCGCACCCGACGGCGTGTACACGCTCGTCGTGGTGGTCGTGTTGTCCGAGGACGAGGTGTACGTCTTGGTCGTGTCGCCGCTGGGCGACGTGTACTGCGTGTAGCCCGTGCCTGTGGTCAGCTATCGCGGATCTCATCACAGCTGGGGAGGTGACGCACCGCTGTTGTAGTACTGCGAGCCGTTGGTGTTCTGGTAGTAGTACGAGCCGTTGGTGCTGCTGTCAGCTTCGCCGTGGGGAGGGTGAGAGCTGGGCAAGGGCATGGAGGGGCTGTGACGGGAGGCTGTGACGCCGCTGCAGGGGGAGGCGACGTACTTCGAATAGTGGTAGCCGCGGCCGCCCGAGTCGCTCTGGCGGTTGCAGTAGTGGTTGCCCTGGCTGTTGGTGCCGCTGTAGGTGATCTTGTCGGGCATGTTGGCTGTTGTGGTGTTGGTTGGGATAAGTGAGGTTGTAGAGTGAAGACTACGATGTCCAGATTGATATCTATGGATATTTATGCGCTATCTCAAATTGGTATCAATGGGACCCGCGCGGCAACCGCTGTTATTGTATTGTTACTAGTTCCACTATCAATATCACTTAATATATTAATATCTACAGCCGGGCCCCTGGATGTCTATGGAAGCCCGTGGAATATTTGCCTGTGGGGCTGTTCAGAACCGGGGCTGTTCAGAACCCTGGGCTGTGCACGTCAGCTGCCTTCTCCTTTCACACACTCTCCATCTGCAAACACCATGCCCATTCTCAAGGACCTTGCCGACGCCATTCGCATCCTCTACACTCGAGACCAGGCCCAGAGGGAGGCCCTGCTTGCCAAACCCAGCCGCACCGAGGTAGAGGATGCGTGGCTTGATGACGGAGCCAACTACACCGAGCTAGCTGTGCTCCTCAACGAGCTAGAGGGTCACATCGACCCAGATGCCGAGTATGCCACCCGGAAGGCAGCAGGTCAAACTGCTGCAGTCGATGCTGCTCTTCAAGAGGCCGTAGACCACCAGAAAGGTGAGGAAACACCGAAAATCGAGCTGACATGCCTGCAGGTCATCGCTCTCTGACTCCGACCCCAGGTGGTGCCCAGTCCCGGTCCCCTCGTCGCAGCCCCCGTGTGTCGTGTCCCCCAAAGCCAATGAATCTCTCTCTTGCCATCCCATCTGCTCGTGCAAACCGCAGTGGCAAGCCTGGATATCGTGGCTTTGCTGCCTTTCGCAAGGATGGAAGTGAGATCATTGCAGACACGCCGACCACTCAGTGAGTAAACCAAGAAGGAGCAAGCACTGACCCCAGCACCCCCAAGTCACCCCTCCCTGTGACTCCTACTCGCAGCCTCTCCTCCCTTCCATCACTGCCAACCGCACCCTCCGTCCAGTCACTCTCTGCCACCTCGTCCATGACATCCATTCTGTCATCCTCACCAACCATCCTTTCCTCGTCACCTTCCTTGCCTTCGGTCATTGATCTCTCTGGCGACAGTGGTGATGTCGAGCCTCGGCACAAGAAGCGACGTGCAGCATACATGCCCTTCTTCGAGTTCAACTCAGGCAGCAAGTACACCTGTCGCCTCTGCAATGGGACCTTCCACGGGGTGAGTGTGACCCTCTGTGCATGCTGACATTGAAGAAGTACAACCTCAACTCCCACCTCGTCGGCAGAGGTCGCCCAGCTTGTCATGGGCGAAGGCACGCCTCTGAAAGGGTGCCCAATGTTGCCCTTCCCCCCGAGTATAAGCCCTCTCTGCCTTCGAACCAGCAGATCCTCCCACCCGAGTGGAGCCTGCCGTCCAACAAGTTTGAGCATGAGGTCTTCATCAAGCTGTGGACACTGGCAGTTGTGTCAACTCGGTGAGCTTCTGGACAAAGGGGATAATGCTGACAGTCTGTCTCCCTTTCTCCATCGCGCAGCACAAGGAGTGGCCAGCCCTACTCAAGTACCTCAACCCCAAGGCTCAGTTGCAAAGCTGCCAGACTCTGGTGCGCGATCTCAAGGAGCTCCATGCCAGCCTCCAGCGCCAGGCCAGGCTTGCCTTTGATGCTGCGAACACCCTGTGTAGCATCCAGCTCGATGTTTGGACAGTCGCCAATGGCCAGCTGGCCTTTCTGGGCGCCAACATATCATGGCTGGACAAGCAGATGGGGTGAGTCGCCTGCCCACACCTCTCATGATACTGACGTAAGGTTCCACACAGATTTCGGTCTCTTCGCACCCTTGACCAAGCGGCACACAGGTGTGAACCTTGCTGTTCCACTCAGAGAGTGGCTTGAGTCTCGTGGGCTCCTCTCCGCCATTGCCTCTATCGCCACAGATGGTGCCTCCAACAACAACACCCTTCTCGAGAGACTCGAGGAGACACCAGGCCTGACCTTCAAGCGTGCAGATGAGCGTGTCCTTTGCGCCTGTCATTGTATAGGTCGCCTGGTGTTCGCCTTCATGAAGGAACTCGGCTGTGGGATTCGCACCCTTCGCCCTGCTGTCTCCATGACACCCCCCGCCATGCAGCTGAATGGTGTCCCTCTCGAATCGACTGGCGACGATCCAAGCAGCGACGAGGACGAGGGCAATGAAGACGACGAGGTTCTCGGCTTAGACAGCCTGGACAGCAGCATGTTCGAGAAGGACGATGACGACGACACCGAGCTTGTCCTCCCAGCCACCACCACGCACGGAGTGTCTTCCCAGGCAGCCATCAGGTTTTCCCAGGTCACCAACAAGAACTCGCACCTCATCCACGAGCTCAAGGAGCTGTCTGGTGGTGTGGGCCTCAAGAAGGTGGCCGGCATTCGCTGGGGTAACCAGATTGAGGTCTGGGAGTCGGTTCTGAAGCACCGCCAGCACATTGGTACCATGCTCTACACCCACCCCTCCTTCTACGACACCCACAAGCTCCATATCGACCTCGGCAACACCGACTTCCGCAACCTCGAACGTCTGGTGGAGATCTTGTCCCCTCTGCGCGACTTCACACGCCAGATGGAAGGGAACCGGCCTACTGGGAGTCTCGTCATCTTGATGTGGCTGCAGCTACTGCACCACCTTGAGAAGATGTTGTCCCAGCATGCTGCTTGGCCCGACCTCGTCTCTGCTATCGAGGCAGCACTCAAGAAGGCCAAGGGGTACCTCACCACTGCTACGGCCTGCACCCCGATCGTACTTGCCACCGCTCTCAACCCCCTGTGTCGCCTGGCCTTCTTTGAGTGGAACGAGGCCTCCCTCGGTCTCCCCACCAGCCACGTCAAAGCGCTCCTCGTCTCGGCTTGCCAGCGGATCATCAAGCAGGACGAGAGCATTCACAGCGAGCCCCGTGCGGCCCGTGCGGCGTCACCACCAGTGCAGGAGACCTCACAGTTCCTGCGCTACAACGATGCTGGGAATAGCAAGCAGAGGCAGCAGCCCCTTGCATCGCTTGAGGCAGAGATCGACCGCTACAATGATCTGGGTGGCGCTGTAGATGGGAGTGAGTCTTTCCTTGACGATCCCCTGCAATGGTGGCGTGCCAATGGCCATGTCTATCCCACTCTGGCCCGAGCTGCTCAACAGTACTTGAGTGTCCTGGCCTCTCAGGCAGTGACTGAGCGCCTCTTCTCTGCTTTGGCCCACATCTGCAACCCACGACGCATGGGCAATATCAAGGCCTCAACCATCAGCATGCAGGTGGCGGTGGACCAGCTCCTCCTCAACGGCTACAAGGGGACAGAGGATTGGGCTAAAGCCCAGGCTGTGATAGATAAGTACCGTCGTTGAATAGCTTAGCATAAATAGTGTGAGGGATGGACTGCTGAGCAAAAAGTACAACGAGCAACCGGCAACCGGCAACTTTCCTTGCATACCCAGTACACTGTTGGTGTTTGTTACTGACGTCACCTAGCCTGAGGGAATCCTTTGGGGCGGCCTAAATGGTTCTTAGTCAAAACACCTAGGGTGTAATGGATTGACGGGGGATTGAACCCCGAGCCCCACAGAAACATCACAGGACAAGCTATCCGGAAGGGCCAATATTAGCAGTCAAAAACTTTAACAAACTTTAACTGCTAAGCTAATGTATATTTGTATAGTTAAACGTTCAATATATCAATAGCTACTAATATCAGAATCCCAGCACATATCACTATGTCTCCTCCCGCTGGAAGACATCTCAGAATGATATGGTATCATATTATCAATCTCACCATATTAATCGCGAATAGTTATGGTATCGATTTGGACTTCGTAGGTGAAGAAGTGACTCCTCTTCCCCACTGCGGCTTTATCAGCGAGCGCAGTGGCTCGGTGTGCGCGTATAGGCCCCTGACAGTGCAGGATTCGGGGTGCTGCTTCTTGTTCCTTGTGGAACTGCGAAGCTGTGAAGCCATGAGGCAGTGGTGCTGCACCAGATCAGATCGATGCGAAGTGAGAACGGTAGTGAGGCGCGCCACTCCGTTGTGGCGCCGGACCGCCACTCGACATTCACCGCCGCGACAACCATGCTCGGCACGAAATCCATTCACCTGTATCTTATCTGGCTTCTTTCCTTCCCTGCTTGCCTCTCCTACTTCTTGGTGCCGTACGACTGGCTCGTGTGCCCCGACGGCGACGTGTACTGCGAGTACCCCGAGCCTGGTGTCAGCCCCGCTACCCTCCCACCCACCGCTGTTGTAGTACGTCGACCCGTTCGTGTTCTGGTAGTAGTACGAGCCGTTGGTGCTGGGGTCAGCGATGCAACCTGCTGGCGCACTTGGAGTAGTGGTAGCCCGTGCTTCCGGAGTCGGAGGCGCGCGTGTCGTAGCTGTTGCCCTGCGAGTTGGTGCCGCGCGAGGTGATCTGGTCAGGCATTGTGAGTGGTGAGGGCGACGGCCATCAGTCGCGCAGTCTTATAGCATGCCGAGCGGGTGACTGGACTCTCGTCAGCTCGTTACCTGAAGGACAAGAGGAACGAGGTGAGGGGTCACGAGTGTGGGGAACGCGGAATGTGGAGTGAGAGGTGGAGGTGGGGTTGAGGCTGGGTCAGCTGCCCATCATGAACCATGAAGCAGGATGCCGTCATATCGCCTCCCGCGGCGTCCTGTTGGGTGATCTGGGTGATCGGGTGAGTCGCTAGGAGCCGACAGATAGAGGTGTAGGGCAGTCACAGCTGCGGGTAAACCATGACACCTTGCGGGACCTGGAAGTGGACCGCGGTGGCTTCGGGACACGCAATGTTCAGAGCGCCGGATCGCCAGTAACCGTCACGCAGAGTGAGTACCTCGACGGCATCGGAAGCCCCAGAATGCTGAGCGGAACACAAGCTTCGGTCGTCGGACCTCCCGACCACCGACCCGTGCCTGCAGTGATGGCGCTACCAGCTGGTGATCTCGTGCGCGCGAGGATCATCCCCAACGCCAGCCAATGTGGCTGGAATTGGTCAATCTCGGTGACTGCCTCCGCCACGCGCCACAGCCCCCCTGGTGGCAATCTGAGAGGACGAGCAGCCCGGGGATGGTCACGGTCGCGATCTCCTGATCTACTGGCCGAGAGGCCGAGGGATATTAGTCAGGTCAAATACCAATGAAGCATGAATTTGTACAGGTATTTGTATTCCTTAATAGCCGTGGAGTGCCTGAATACGAGTGCTCATCACTCGAGTGCCTTGATTCGCCAGCCATGCCAGCCAAGGTCGAGAATGTGCCTCTGCTGCCATCCGTCGGCCGTGATACCGCCATACCGCTCGAGGCAGCAGACAGCAGACAGAGAGGTCATCTGCCATCTGGTCAGCTGCCTGATCGACCATACCTCCTCTCTAGCCTCTCTCTCTAGCTCTCTAGCCCTCTCCCCCGGCTCCCCCTCTCCTCTCGCCTCTCTTCCAGCCCCTTGCTCGCTTCCATTCTCGATCCTCCGCCCAACACCCACCACATCCCACACAACCCACCAACTTCCGCTCGCATTCCCCCCCCCCCACCCCCACCCCATCCCCTTTGCCCATTCCCACTCCTCATCATCCACACTACCACACTCTTGGTCCACCTAGACCATTGACCTCGGCGACGAAGCGGCGCTCGAACGACACATCAAAGTCGTGTGTGGACTAGTGTCAAACGCCATTGGCTTTGAGACTATCCTAAAGTTGGCACCCAAACGTCGATCCGTGCCAGCCATCGCCCTCCACCATCACCCTCTCAACGCCTCCCCCACCAACCCCGGCTCCCTCTCCACTTCTCACCATTCCCAACCAATCCACCTCGCTCTACCCATCACTGCATCCCACCACACCTCACGACCGAGCACACCAAGACGTGATTGTCCGTCCCCGTCCTCTTGTCACAGCAAGGTGAGTGGCGGTCCCGCCGGCCCCGCCGGCCAACTTTCCTACCCCTCCCTCCACCTCGCCATTCGGTTGGTGCCCTGCTGACCCCATACTCGTAGCGTACCACTGGCTCAAGGTTAATTCACGCACGCAACCCACGCCATCCAACGCCCAGTCTCCCACTACCTCATCGCCCACCATGTCGGGCGCGCGACCAGCCATGCTGTCCTCGCCGCTGGCCGTGCTCGTGCTGCTGCCGGACGCGCTCTCCCCCACTGCCCCAGGTCGCACCAAGATCGCGCCGCCTCTAGTCTCGCGCACCTCGGGCGGCGCTGTACCGCGCCTCAGCGGCCTCACGACCTGGACGACCGCCGGCGACGGCGCCGATGACGACGCCGGCGACCCCCTGATCGTCCAGAGCCGCCGGCTCAGTCTCGCGCCGCACCTTGGTACCGGACAGTCCAAGCCATCCGCCAGCCCCACGTCCATGAGCGGCTTCTCGCCACTCTCCTCCCTCTCCCCGCTGTCCGACAAGCCGCGCAAATCGGGCACGGGGCGCAAGTCGTCCATCCCCGATCACATTGCCAGCTCGCCCGCCCTCAGCAGGCCGCGTGCCAGCGTGGCATATCCCAGCGGCCAGGGACTGCCGAACATTGGCCGCAAGCGCGCGAACAGCGAGGGCGACGAGCTCGTGGATCTGTTCCGTGCGAGTGGCGTCGAAGGTGAGTCGCAACACATTCCGGGCGTGTTCCTCTTCCCGAGCCACCTCTTCGCTCGCGTCCTGAGCTGGCAGAGCTCCAAGCCACCGGCTCCCACACGCTCATGATCCGTGCTGCGGTTACTGCGGTTACTGCGCTGGGGTCCAGCACACATGAACCGGGATGGGGACGACTGTGTCGGTGCTCGGAACCAAATCGGGCTCTTGGCTGCGTCATGACGATCGTGAGATCGTGCGAGGATCCCGGTAGCCGTGTGCGCCCCATGCTTCTCTTCCGTCTCCCCAACATGGCATTCAGCTTGCTCTCTTGTCGCTCGCTTGCAGCGACGCCAGCGACGCCAGCCGTGGTTGGGTATGGCCAAGTGACACAAAGCTGGCCGCTGCGCATTGAGTGTGCCTCCACGACACTAGTCTGCGCCATGTTCCTGCGGATCGTTCCCACCCTCTACACTGGCTCCGAGGCTAACACTGTTCGCAGTCGCCGTCATTAGGCATCTCACCCACCTCCCGAACGTGATCGCCAACCCAAAGTCGCCTTCCACCTCTCTCAGCACTCCTGGAGCAAAGTCCAAAGTCCAGCAAGTCATCCTCGTCCCCCTCGGTGACGCCCCCCCTCTCCCCTCCCTCTCGCTCTTCCTTGCTCAGGGCACCACGCCCTCCGCCGTCTGCTTCCAGCAGGACCTGCTGGACCGCGCACGCAAGGTGGAAGAGGAGTTCCTCGCCGAAGCGCTTGGCCGCTTCCAGAAGGTCAAAGAGGCAATCGAGAAGGAGATCGGCTCGGACGCCGACCAGCCCGTCATCCTCGGATACCTCGCGCACGGCAGTCTCGCACAGTCGTCGATCAGCGAGTGCCTTGAAGCCGGGGCGTCTGGTGTTCTGCACCCGCCCTACGACGGACGGACGGTAGCATCCCTCAAGATGCTCGTGGCCGCCGCCAACGAGGGCACGTCCTCGACCGTCGCGCTGCTTGGTTCGCCTGCCGTCTCCGCCCAGTTCTCCCCAATCAACGAGGAGGAGGGCAAGGTCATCCTCACTCCGACAGCCCTGTCGATGGGCGCCGAGCACGAGAGTGAGAAGGTCCTCTCGGCCTCGTTCTCCTCCCAGCGGCGGCGACGCAGCACGCAAATGTCCCAGATCTCGCTCAACCGCGTCGTCTCCGGCTCGTCGACGGGCAGCGCTGGGCTCAGCGGGCTTAGCTCCGACCTCACGAAGGAGCACCCGGACGAGTCTCAACATGGCACCTCGGCGTCCTCGAACGCGACCAACCTCCGGACGCCGAAGACGCCGCACACTGCCCTCGATGACTTTTCGTTCCCAACACACATCAACAGACTGCTGGGGACGTCACAGGCTGCGAGCGAGGCTGCGCGGCGCCGCAGTGTTGACACGGGCGGTCTTGCGCTGGCATTCGACCGTGCGACCAAGAGAATGGAGACGACCGACGGAGCGGGCGAGCCCGTGGAGGATCCAGCGGACCACATCAATGTCGTTGCTGGCGAGCACGAGCAGGAGGTGGCCGACGGGAGCAGCACCACCCAGTTCGCCGAGGTCCTCGGCGAGATGTACAACCAGACCATGATGTCCATCGACGTGCAGATGGGCGACTATGACCAGTGAGTAACCACAGCAACCGCGCTGACAGCAGGTTCGCTGCGCCCCTGTCACGAGAAGATCACGTACGCCTCGTGGACAAGCTGGACAGTTGGGGTTTCCGCCCACATCAACTAGACCAGCGGGACCTCTTCCGCGTCGCCTGCCTCATCTTCCAGTCAGTGCTCAACGTCGATGGTGTTGCCCAGCTTGGCCTCGACTACACTGCCATGAAGAAGTGGCTTTTTGCCGTCCGTGCCATCTACCACGCCCCCAACCCCTACCACAACTACGTCCACGCGATCGACGTCCTGCAGGCGACCTACCAGTTCCTCGCCCGCATCGGGGTGGCGCCACCCTTCGATTGGCTCCGTGACCTGCAGCCTGGGTCAACACCACCTTGGAAGCGGCCATCTGAGGCGGAGCGGCCCTCAGAGGGTCGCGGCTCGGCCAGAGCTCGTGAGATACTGCGCCCGCAGGATGTGCTTGCCGTCGCCATCGCCGCTATGGGCCACGATGTCGGCCACCCCGGCCTGAGCAACGCGTTCATGGTGAGCTACTCCTAAACGATGCACAGCTGACATCAGAAAAACGCCAAGGTGCCGTTGTCCGTCGTCTACGACGACAAGTCGGTGCTCGAGAACATGCACTGCATGCTCAGCGTGCAGCTGCTGCGCAAGCACGGCTTCGGGTTCCTGTTAGCCTCGCCGACCGCGGCCGAGGCGGAGGAATACCCGGCCCGCGCCAAGCTGGACTCGCGCGGCTTCCGCCGCGTGTTATACAGCGCGATTCTGGCGACCGACATGAGCCTGCACTTTGCCTGGATCCAGCGGCTCAAGGAGCTCGGCGAGATCATGCGCGGCAGCGAGCCACTCGAGCGCGGCAAGCTCGTCGAGGAGGACCGCATCATGGTCTGCCAAGCCCTGATAAAGTGTGCCGACATTAGCAACCCCGCACGCCCCATGGACATTTCGGAGCACTGGTCGGCGGTGCTGCTCGACGAATGGGGCAAGCAGGCGTCGCTGGAGCAGGAGCTCGAGCTACCCGTCTCGGTCGTGGCTGGCGTCGACGCCCGGTTACAGGCCAAGGGCCAGATCGGCTTCATCGACCTGTTCACCGCACCGCTCTTCCGCGCCGCGGCCGACGTTCTCCCCGAGCTGGAGGGCTTTGCCGAGAACGTCCTCTCCAACCGCGTCGTTTGGAAGCAGCGCCTGGAGCAGCTCGAGGCCGACGAGAACGCCAACGAGATGTTCACGACCGCCCTCCGCGCAGCCATCAACACGCCCCTCCCCGTCGCCGAGGACGACCGGTACAGCACCCTCTTCCCGCTCATCCTCCCGCAGAAGCTCGTCGCGCAGAGCACCGGCGGCTCGGAGCCCAAGGCGTCCCCGCCCGCCTCGCCCGCGCGCTCCGTGTCCCGCGCCCCGCCATCCCCGATCGCGCACGCGCACGCCGTCCGCGCCGTGTACCGCGACGAGGTCAAGGAGCGCTCCATGCTCGAGCGCCACCTCCTCGCCCTCACTGGCTTTGACCCGGCTACGCAGGGCCGCCGCATGTCCACCCCGGACGCGCTGCTCGTGCACAGCAAGCCCTAGTTTTGTGTGACCCGTACTTGTTTTGAATACATGTATTGCCGATGTACAACTGGACCGAGGCGAGTTGAGGGCGACGCAGGCTGTGCCTGCCACACTTGTTTGGATCATGGCATCGTTTGGACAGGGAATCATGTCGAGGCGAGGCAGTGAACAAGGGGACTGTGATGTGATGCGATCAGCGGCAGTGAGGCGAGAGGGGTACGTGGGGCTGTCACAGTGAGTGTGGGTTGGGTGGGTGGCGGCCGCGCGCCGGTGGCGGCGAGGAAGGAGGTGAACGGGCCAGCTAGGGCGAGGTTGTGTTCCACTGCTCGCCACCAACTCGCCCACCCATGCACCCGCCTTCCCTCACCTCCCTCCTTTATGAAGGCAAAGCCTCATCGATCTGTCCTACCATCTCTCTTCCGCCCACTCTCCTTTCATCACCTTCCCTCCTACCTCAACCCCCACACCGGCGCCATGAGTGTCGTTCCATCCACCCCCACGCCCGACTCCAACCCATCGTCCACCACGGCTGCCCCTGCCTCCTCCAAGCCGTCCCCCAACCGCCCGCCCGTCAAGATCGACGCCCGCTTCTACCCCCACATCCTCGATCGTATCGTCGAGTTCGCGCCACGCCCCCTCCTCCTCACCATGCGCACCATGTCGCGCACTCTTCGCAAGAAGGCCGACCCCCAGCTCTACCGGCACATCGTCGTCGTCCATCACGCGGGCGATCAACGCACTGGCGCTGCCCCTCCCACTGGGCCCCACACCTCCACCGACGCCGCCACTGCGACTCTTGCGAGCCACCCGCCTACCCAATCGCCGACTAGCGCCGCTGTGTCGCTTCCTACTGGTGCCGCTGGCGCGACTAGCAATGATCGCCTCGTCACCCTCCTTGACGGCACTGGCGCGCGCCTGCCCGCCCGTGCGAGTTGGTGCGGGGCGTGCTTCGACTTTAACGGCAACGACAGCGCTCGTATCTTAGCCGACTGGAAGGCTCTGATTAAGGCTTTCGCGTACGCCAAGACGGTTGACCACGTCGTAGCGGGAGCCCAGGCCGCCACAGCCCACTCCATCCCCCTTCCGGCTTCGCTCCCCTCTCTGGCCTCCCTCAGCCCTCTTCAGCCTTCCTTCCCCTTTCGTTTCGACGACCACGACGACGGCATGTGCCCCTTCCACCAGTCTTCCAACGTGGTTGTGCACCCCGAGCTGCGCTCCCGCAACATCCGTGTTCGCTTCCCTTCGCCTCAGCCCTCGCAACTCTTTCGCGAGCAGCTCCTTACCCCGACGTTCGTGTTCCTTCGCATCCACGCCACTTCCGCCCCAACGGCTGTGTACTTCCTCCCACTAACTCGCACCCCCCCAGCCCGGCTCAGCGGCCTGGAGGCGGTCACCAGCTATCCCATCGAAGGGGCTCACAAGCACGTCCTCACGGTTCTCTTCCCCGCTGGCGCCCCGCATTTGCTCGCCTACGCATGCCTGGGGCTGGACGCCTTCGCCGACGAACTAGAGCCACCCAGCACCAAGCCACCCAGCACTGAGAGCGAAATCGTGCTTCACGTGATGCCAGGGACACTGTCGATCAAGAGCGAGCGCCTTACTTCATGGCGCGACCCGCACGGGCTTGGGTTGCTTGCGAGGCTGCCCCAACTTGTGGCAGAGAAGCCCAGCATCAAGGTCACAGTCGTTGGCCTCGAAGGCCTACCACGCTGCGTGTTTCCCTTGACCGCGTCGTCGGTCGAGTGGGACTTGCGTCTCATTGGCGAGGAGATGATTGGCGACATCGAGGCGGCGATGAGCACGGCCATCAAGGCCAGCGGTCGCGGTGGGCTGAACGAGGGGCGCGTGCGCTGTGTTACCGCCGAAAAGTACCGCACGAGCGTGGGTGCGGAGCAGTACGCGCTCGAGACGGTGCCGCCGTCGGGCTTATAGACAGCTGTGAGATACAGTGCAACAGACATTGTATGTAGATATTGTGTGGATGTGTAGACATTGTGTGCAGTAGTTGACCATGTCGTGGCGGTTACCGAGCACAGCGAAGTGGCCCAGCATATAGGTACTGTATCCCGCTTGACTAGGATGGGATATCACTAACAGCACGGCTTGCAGTCCCCCACCATGATTCGAACTCTCAAGAGTAGGGATCTTCCGGTATGTCGTCTCGGGCCGAAGGCCTTGCCTGAAAGATGGAGGGCACATGTCGCGCGTGGCGGGCGCGGCGGGAGAAGCAGGGGGGGTTGCACGTGACCCTTCGGCGTTGGACACACCGCCGCCCGGCTTGGACCTTGGAGCACACTTGGCTGCACATCCATCCATCTCCCTCACTCGAGATCACTTGCCTCACTCCAATCTCACCTCGTCATGTTCGCCGTCACACCCTCCCATGCTAAGATCGTCTTTCGAGGCCCCTCACCGCCGGCGTCGGCGCCGCTGCCGCATGCCCCCGGCAATGCACCAACACCCTCACCCGACTCGACGACCGCGAGCCATCAAGCCCTGACCCCGACACTATGACCTCCCCTGCCCTTTCCCTGGTCGAGCCACGACAATGACCCCTGTGGTGACAACCCGAGGACAGGTGAGAACCACAACGCCGAACACAGACAGTCGTTGCCACACCCACCAGCCCCGACGCTGAGCTGAGATTGAGAGCTGTCAACTCGTTGGCCGGCATTGATGCCCACTTGCTTGACGACTACGCCGACGCGCGGAAGAGGCTGTCGGGGCTGAAGTGTGGAGCAGGGGCCTGCCCGAGCCTGGCATGGCTGCGTCTTGGGCCGTTCTGAAGAATACAGCATTCCCAACGACAGGTCCGACATACAATCCTCGCTGCTGTGCAAGTCTCATCCTCAGTCTCCTACACTCGGTCGTGACGACATGGTCGCGTATGCCCACACTATACTCTGCTCTACAGTTAACGGTTGGATACTCACATGTCGCTCTTGCCCCTTAATTCTACAACGGCAAGGAGTCTACTGACCTGCCAGCACGCCCTCGATGCGCTGGACGACGGTCTCCATCGTGGGGCGCAGGTCGGCCTCGGACCGGAGGCAATCGGCCATGACGTCTGCGAGTGGCCCGTCTCGCTCGAGGTGAGAGGCGGCGTGCATGCGAGGCATGTTCCGATTCTGCATCGACCACAGGAGGAGTCCGAAGGCGAACACGTCGGCAGGGGTTCCGTATTTGTCCGGCCCGCCCAAGACCACCTCTGGCGGGAGGATGTCCAGCGAGCTGGGTCCGCACTCGAGGTCGCACAGCACAGCGTGGTCACCTGAGACCAAGACGTTGTTGCAGGTGAGGTCGCGGTGCACGATGCCGAGAGAATGGAGGGTGGCGAGGGCGCGCGCGACGTCCAGCGCCCAGCTGAGTGGCGCGGTGGGAGGTACACGAGGGGGAATGATCCACGAGGAGAGCGATTGGCCACCATGCTCGAGCACCAGTTTGTTCGAGGGCGGAGCGGTGCGTCCGAGAATCTGGACCAGGTGAGGACGGCCGCGGGCCTTGAGGAGGTTTTCGGTTTCGGCAGCCGAACGGGGAGACTTGAGGTAGTAGCGGGGGCTGGTCGCGCACTCGGGTTCGAGGTTGGCCGCCTCGTCGACCCTCACGATGGGGAGGGAGAGGAACGGCTCGGAGCACGCGGCGGCCGCACTCTGGTCCGCCTCCTCCTTCTCGCGCTGCTCGGCGTCTGCAATGAGAGCCTCCTCCGACATCGTTGCGCGGATTGAGGCGAGCTCAGCCCCGTCGAGTGGGAGCAACTCGTCGCCGTCGATGAAAACGCCGCCGCTCTTGATATGAGGCAGAGGCTCGAGCCCATTGAGGACACGGTCGGCCAGTGTGCCAGGCGCCCAGCGCACCCTGCACACCACATCGTCAGCGATGAGGTAGCAGCCTTCGGGGCCATACAACCACGGGAGGTAAGGGTGAGGGGGCATGGTGACGGGCGCGATTGGACGTGTTGGGGGCGTTGGAGAGATGGAGAGGTGGAGAGTCAAGACGTTACGACGTGTCCATTTGCTGGCGGGTCTCTCATTTAACGTGTGCTGAATAGTGACTCGCAGTGCGCCCAGGTGTGCGCCCCAAAAAATTCATTCTACAGCCTTTCCCTTTCGTTCTCAACAACAGCAACAGCTGCAATCGACTCATACCGCCACCAAGACCAGTCCCCATCTGTACCGCCACCCAAGACCAGTTCCCACTTCCCACCTGTACCGCCACCCAAGACCAGTTCCCACTCCGCCACCCAAGACCAGTTCCCACTCCAGGAGTGGGAACTGGTCTTGGGTGGCGGTACAGGTGGCGGAGTGGGAACTGGTCTTGGGTGGCGGTACAATGGGGTGGGAACTGGTCTTGGTGGCGGTATGAGTCGATGCGCTAGTCGATCTGTGGGAACTGGTCCTGGTGGCGGCATGAGTCGATGCGCCGGTATGAGTCGATGCGCGCATCTGTGGGAACTGGTCTTGGTGGCGGTATGAGTCGAGTTGCAGCTGGTACCGCGTACTGATGGTCGCGGGCGGCCTCTCGACTCGGCTTTGGCACTCTAGGCGGCAGCTGTTCATCGCACCACCCGACGAGGGCATCGAGATCCCAAGCTTGCCTGGTCAGTCTCAGACTCACCGCCAGCCCGGCACTGGGCTGACGGCAGACACGCCCGACGAGCGCCGTCCCTCCACGCTCTCTGGTGCGCCCTCGCGCCTCCTTCTGCGAGGACGAACAGCGGACCGAGCGCGTACAGCGCGCCTCGTCGGACCGCACCACCCCGCCGCCAACCGCCTGCGGGTCGTGTCCACCCCTGCCGTCATCGCCCTCCTCCTTGGCTTCGTCCTCTTCCTCATCTGTGGGAACCTGTCATGGTTGCCGCCGCATGAGTCGAGTTGCAGCTTCTGTGGGAACTGGTCTTGGTGGGTATGAGTCGAGATGCTTGCCGCCGGGCAACTCGACTCATGCCGCCACCAAGACTCCCACCGATTGAAGGCTATTTACTCGTCGGACTTGACGCTGTTGACGCTCCCCAAGCGGCATAGTTTGGAGGAGTATTCTCCAATTGACTTACAGAATTGCATTTCTAGGTGCCGCTGTCGTGGTCTGTTGCCGGCTGCAGCCAAAGTCTGCATATATCAGGGGGTCTCTGGTGGACTCTACATCCCAACCGCTCCTATCCCAACCGCTCCTATCCCAACCGCTCCTATCCCAACCGCTCTCCAGCAACATGTTCCTCACCCAGCCCGCTCTCTACGGCGCCCTTCCCTCAGTCGAGGACGCCCACAAGTCTCTCCAGGACCTCGACTTCGAGGCTCTCAAGCTCGTCGTCGGCAACCTTCTCTCCTCGTACGGCGACGGCGACACGTTCGGCATGTGCCTCGTGCACGCTCACTTCGGCCTCGACGACGGCGAGGCCATGGTTGAGCACGATGGCGTGATGAAGCCACGCCTCGTCTCCACCGAGAAGCTCTACCCCAAGCGCTGGGATCGCCACGGCAACGCGTACGAATTCACAACTATCCCGCAGCCTGCACTCCCCGCCGAGCTCATCGCCCAGTTCGAGCGCCTCGTCCCCGCCTCCGCCAGCCTCGGTCTATACGCGCGTGCCGGCGACGACGAAGACGAGTCCAAGGTGGAGATGTGTGACGAACGCGACCGCTCTCACCACCTCATCCCCCGCCTGCCCAGCTACGACGTCCTCGAAACTGCCTGGTTCAACAAGAATGGCCAGCCCCTCATGCGCGGATGCGGCGGCAGCTGTGTCAAGGCCTCCACTCGTTCGGGCTTAGTCTTCAGGCACACCAAGTCTCAGCACAAGCCCGCGGCGAGTTGATTCAGGGTACTGGGCTCGAGTCCCGAGTTATAGGTAGACCGTGCACTCGATAGTTTTCCCCATGCATCACTACTCTCAACATTTCTGAGGTGCTGAGCTGTACCTGAGGTCTGCATTTCAGCCCTCGGGAACGCGCACAACCCCAACCGGCTGCCATCGTGCTCCTGCTGGTGTGTGTTCTGCATCGTCTGGCCCCCCCACAGCTGAGTGCAGGTGTCGGCGTGCGGCGAGTCGACCTCGATTGCGTCTTCCAGCTGCACGTGTTGATGGGAGTTTGCCGAGCGTGTGTCGTTGGAGACCAGCGACATGGCATGGGCGAGCCCTCGTCCGAGGGCGCGTACTCGGTGTCCGTGTCCGAGTCCATGGCCGTGTCGGCGACCTTGGTGGCGAGGGTGTCGACGTCGGCTGTGGTGGCGGTGGCCTTGGCGGTGGCGGCGTCGGCGGCTTCAGTCAGCGCGGAGTCAAGCTCGAGCGGACTCACTGGAGATGGTGGTCTTGGGGTCGACGTCCATGATTGCGTGTGAGGTGGGGAGAGAAGAGGAGTGGAGAACAATGGATGGAAGGAAGGAAGGAAGGAAGGAAGGAAGGATGGAAGAGTTGAGGTGAGTGGCGCGCCAGAGCACGGCGGTACTAACGGTCCCCCACCGACTCGAGCCTCGCATCTGTGCGAGCTCCCCGCTCCTAGCGCGTCTAGGGGAGCTGTTCGGTCCTGCGTGCCGGGATATTCGAGGGCTTGGCGCAGCCGAGCTTGTGCGGCCTCACGTCGGCCCTGGACGCAAGGAGGCTGTTCGTCACGACTCACGCCCTCGTCGAGCCCGAGTGGAACGTACGAATGTCCTCGCGATCTGGCTGCCGCCGTGTGCACGCGGATGAGCTTGTTCCTTCTTGCCACCATGTAGCCACAGAGGAGTCTGCTGAATCGTGTCTGTCTGTCTTCGTCCTCACCGTGGGCCCCACGCCGGTGTGCTTCTTGGCCTTGGGGCAGCCGAGCGAGTCTTGACTGCCGCCGCATGGCCGCTCCTGCCACCCGGTGCGCCGCTGTCCCCTAGCCTGCCGGTGAGACCTCCTCCACCTCGGCAACGGCCAGCTGCTCGAAGACCGCCGCCATCTCGAGACGCGAATGCCCAGAACACCGAGATTTCGGCTTCCTCGAACCCCCAGCCCTCGATGCCGAGATCGTCCCGCAGGTTGGTTGTGCACGCTCCTGCCCCCAACAGTGCTGAAGGGTGAACCATGCCCGGCCACACGTACCGGAGATATTCCGGAGCCGAACCTGTCTAGTAATGCATCCACACCTCCGCAACGTCCAAGAACTCGGCCATACCGAAGTGTGCAGGGTTGCCCCCAGTCGGAGCGACTCTGCCATGCCGCCTCAGTGGGTGTTGGGCCTCCCCTGTCACCACAGCGTCACTGCGCTTCCCAGGCAGAGATCGGCTTCCAACGGCACCGTAAGCTGGACCCGGACGATGCGTAGCGACTGGAATCGGACCCGACGGAAGTGCCGCTGCGAGCCCAGGCACCCCAGCTGCCATCCTGGCGAGTTAACACCACTTGCAGCGTGTCGCAGGGGCATCACAGCGCCGAGTGTGACGCGCTCCCTGCTCTCCGCGGATTCGGTGGCAACCTGTCCGAGGCGGTGCACTTCCCGCCTAACGCATCGCGACTGCTGCTGACACCCACGTACTCTTGTGAGCGCAATCCCCGAACAGATGCGTACTCCTCCGAGCAATGACTGCATCGGAGTGAGGGATGCGTGCTGACCTTGCACATGGGCTTTCACAACGCACTCTCCGCCTGGCAGCTAACCATCCCTCGCTGCCGTTGAACGCTAGGCAGCAGAGGGCATACACCACTTGCTTCACGGAGGGCGCGACTCGCCGCCCCATACCTCCGCGCCATGGTCGGCGGGTTCGGCGGGTTAGCTTTGGCCCTCAGCCTGGTGCGAGCACAAGCGTTCACCCCCAACTTGAACCTCCCCGTCACTCTGAGCGCCTCGTCCCCCCTCGTTCACTTCGAGCCCGCGAAGCGGTGGGACCCGATCGAGTGCGGTAACGCCGAGGCGTGGCGCACAGGCATGATCGGCGCGGGGCGCCCCACGCGCACGCAGAACCAGCCCGGCGCCGCCGTGATCATCGAGTACCCCGGGACGCGGGCGGGCATCCTCGGCGGCATGACCCGCCAGCCGGCCGCGGACGCCTTCATGGTCGAGCTGGACGGGGTGGCGCAGCCGCGCCCCCACATCAACCTCTCCTACGGGGGAGAATACGTGCGCGGCGTCACCGCCAACACCACCGACGTGCCGCCCGGGGCCCACACGCTGCGCATGGGCCTCCCCTCGTCCGAGTACTTTGCCTTCGTGCTCGCCGAGGTGCAGGTCGCGCTCGTGACTGAATCGTGCGTCCGGCCTGGGTGGGCTGACTCCAGGCCCGAGGTGGGAGACCTGAACTGCACGCGGACCAACTTCTCCGCGACCCTCAACTCCCCCGACTCGAGCGCCACCTTCCGCGGACCGTGGAGGGTGTCGAGCGCGATGGGCGGAGTCGGCGGCCAATCTGAGGTCCCGTACGACTCGGTCGTCGCCAACGAGACGGCGTACCTGAGCGTGACACCTCCGTTGGGAGCAAGCTTCTTCCAGCTTCACGGCGTGGTCGGGGACGAGTACGGCGAGTACGAGGTCTCCGTCACTCCAGAACCTCCGTATCCTTTGAATACGACCAAGTTCGACGCAGGCACGAGGTGGACGGTGCTGGACGAGACCCTCTTCATTGCCACACTGGATCCGGAGGTCCAGTACCTCGTCGAGATCAGCGGCGACGCCGATGGCGCCAAGTTGCTGGGCCTTAGCGGCTACACTTTCTGCGTCGTGCCCTCACTGTAAGTCGATGGGGCAGGGGATGCTCACCTGCTCAGGCATGCAACTGGTGCGAGCGTCGAGACCAAGAGTGACGAGCCCAAGAGCAACGTCGGGCCCATCGCGGGTGGTGTCGTGGGTGGAGTGCTGGGCGCGGTAGCTCTCGGACTGCTGGCGATCTTGATCACCCGCCGTCGTCGCCGAGCCAGGGCTGTACCCGTTGACGATGAGTCGTGAGTCGCTCTTGGACCTTTCCGCCAGCTGACTCGCAGGGAGAAGGAGATGTTCGCCTTCTCTTCACCACAGGTCTGCGGTGCGGCGGAGGCAGCTCCGACCCCGCCCCTCATTCCGAGAACCGGCCACGACCCATCTCAACACCACATACAGCCGACCCCGCACCACCTCACCATTCCTACCATTTCCTGGGGACTGAGTGATCCCAGCTACTTTGGAGACGGCGCACCGCCGCTGTCGCTGAGCGGGGATGCTTCGCAGACGAGCACGGCAGCAGTGCTCGAAGCCGCGTACGCCAAGCACAGAGCTCCGCCTCTGTCCCCGATCGGCGACACTGGTACCCAGACAAGCACCTCAGACGTCCTAGAGGCCGCGTACGCCAAGCACCACGCCTCCGTCTCCGACTCGCCCCACCGCGACTCGCTGGACCCCGAGGAGGACGCCGGGCGTGTGCCGGTGGACGCTCCGCCAAGGGGACGGCCACCCCCCAGCTACAACCCCCAGTGGCTGGCTGACGCGCCTTCGGGGTCCACCTCGGCCCCGGCGGCCGGTGTGAGCGACGCGTCCTCCCACCAGTCTCTTGAGCACCTCGAGCAGCCACCAGACCGCCGGCCAGACAAACGATAGGCCTGAAATGTACACTGTATTGCTAGGACGCACGGACGGATCTAGAAACTTCGCCGTGACGACGTGGCTTGTGTCAGCTGGCTGCGGGTTGTTGATCCGCTTAGTGATCAGCAGTGGGACGCCCGATATATCTCGGACCTCCTCCACTCTGATCTGTAAGCCGAAGGCAGGTTCGGATCCGAGCATCTATCTCCGGAAGATTGGCAGCGTATATCCAGGCTGAGAGTCTGGGCTCGTGGTCAACGTCACCATCAATCTGGGTGCAGCTGGGTGGCAGCTGGGCAGGCTGCCCTGGGGTGGCTGGCGTAATGGCCGCGGCTTGCGCGGATTCCAAGGCCCCACTCTGGGTGAAAAGTGGAGGTCGGGTGGAGGTCAGTGGAGGTCGGTGACATTCCCTCCACCATGACACCCAACCGACCCAGGTTTACCCGCCAAAGGCCAAGACAGCAACCTCCTCGCCCTTCTCGTCTCTTGTTCCCACTCTTCTCTACTTAAACAAACACCAAAGGCTCCGGCTTCTCCACCTCTTACCTACTCGAAAACTCCACGCATCGCACAGCCACACATCGCACTCACAATGTCTGCCGAGATCCCTGCCAAGTTCACCGGCCACGCTGCCATGGGCCCCCAGGACGAGAAGAAGTTCACTCTCGAGGAGCACGCGTACACTCCCCGCAAGTTTGACGATGACGACGTGATCATCAAGATCGAGTGCTGCGGCGTCTGCGGTGTAAGTTGATGCCTGTGCTCCGTGGCCTGGGTGGTGCCGAGGCCGGCAGCGAATCTCGGCTACGGCAGCCCGTCGGTCTGGGGAGCTCGGACTCTAAAGTCCGCCACACATCCCATGCTAACATTAGACTGACGTTCACGTCATCACCTGTGGCTGGGAGAAGCACGACCGCTTCCCTGCCATCGTGGGCCACGAGATCATCGGCCGCGTCGTCAAGGCCGGCCCCAAGTCTGGGCACAAGGTCGGCGACCGCGTCGGCTACGGCGCCGAGTGCGGCTCGTGCCGCGAGTGCGACAACTGCAAGAACAACCTCGAGAACTACTGCCTCAAGGGCAACCGCGGCACCTACCAGGGCAAGACGAACGACTCTGTCCAGCCCTTCACCCAGGGCGGCTACGCCGACTACTACCAGGCGTCGGGCCACTTTGCCATCCCCATCCCCGACGAGCTCGAGAGCACTGTCGCCGCGCCCATGCTCTGCGCGGGCGTGACCGTCTACTCGCCCCTTAAGCGCTGGGGTGCGGGCCCGGGCAAGAAGGTCGGTATCGTCGGCATCGGCGGCCTCGGCCACCTCGGCCTTCAGTTCTCCAAGGCCCTCGGCGCCGACACGTACGCCCTCTCCCACTCCAAGTCCAAGGAGGCGGACGCGGCCAAGCTTGGTGCCAAGGGCTTCATCGCGACTGCCGACAAGGAGGCCGTCCTTGCCGAGCACCGCAACTCGTTCGACATCCTCCTCATGACCTCGTACCAGGACAACATGCCCCTCGCCGACTTCTACCTCCCCCTGCTCAAGATTGGCGGCAACATGGTCATTGTCGGCCTCCCCAACTCTGGCCTCCCCTCGGTCCCCGCCCGCCCGCTCTTTGGCAAGTCGCTCTCGGGCTCGCTCATCGGTTCGCCCGCCGAGCTGCGCGACATGTTCAAGCTCGCCGTCGAGAAGGGTGTCAAGACCTGGGTCGAGACTCGCCCCATGAAGGACGCGAACCAGGTCCTCGACGACTTTGCCGCCGGCAAGCCCCGCTACCGCTATGTCCTCGTCAACGA
The DNA here is from genome assembly GCA_023630115.1 of Cutaneotrichosporon sp. PK4640. Taxonomy (NCBI): domain Eukaryota; kingdom Fungi; phylum Basidiomycota; class Tremellomycetes; order Trichosporonales; family Trichosporonaceae; genus Cutaneotrichosporon; species Cutaneotrichosporon sp. PK4640. Next base: position 46,444 of record JAMALN010000073.1, on the reverse strand, counting down.
CAACTAGAGGGGTCTGGGTGGAGCAATCTCGTAGGACACAAGCATAGGGTGAGAGTTGGCAGCATGAATGTAGCATATGCCGTTGCGGAGTTCAGTGGCATCACAAATCGTTTCTTACATTCTCACCCACTCTAGATTCCCTGCATACCCTCGCCGTCGAGCTGGGCATCTGCCGCATCGTCACCCTGCACGACGACCTTGATGCCGACGCCACTGGGTACGCACCGGTCGCCGAAAGCCTCCGCGAGCGCGGCGCGAGGTGCGAAGCCGGTGCAGTGGAGGGGGACGATCCACTCGGGGCGCGGGTGGACCTTGGTGGCCAGGAACTCCACCGTCTCCTCGACGGGCTGGGTCTCGACGGGGATCAGGTGCAGACCCCCGACAACCTGGTGCACGGGGCGGTCAAAGCGGCGCGTCGCATCCGTGACGACGTTGCAGATACCGGCGTGGGAGCACGCCGAGAACAGCACGAGGCCCTTGCCCTTGACGTCCACGGCGACGTAGCGCTCATCCGCGAGCTTCTCATCCGTGCACCACTCGCCCGTCCCGTCGTTGTCCACCATCCACGTCACGGCACCCTTGAGCCCGCGCTCCCATGGGTGGACGCGCGGGATCTCGCCGGAGACGAACACGCCCGACGGGCCGTTGACGTCGATCTCGTGCGCCTCGGCGTGGAGGTCCGCGCGCCCGTTGCGCTCCCCCATCTCCTCAAACGTCGGGTCCGGCAGCCAGTTGGTCACCGGCACGTACTTTGGGCCGGGGGCCAGCCCGCGCCGGATCGGCCGGTCCGGGTGCAGGTCGACGCTGAGCGGGGGGAGTGTCTTGTTGGCCGCGGCAGCCTGCTCGGTGCGGAGCTCGAGCGCGCGCAGGATCCCGCCAGAGTCTGCCGTCAGCGGGGACGGGGCGCCGACTCACGGTCCCGGTGCCAGTGCGAGAGCACCAGTGCATCCAGCGAGGTGAGGTCCGTGCGCATGCTCTGGACATTCCGGTCGATGCTCAGTCCCTCGGGCCCCGCGTCAAACAGCACCTGGTGGGTGCGGCCGTCGACGGTGGTCGTCTGCTGTCAGTGGGGCCCGAGGCCGCTTCCCGAAACTGGAACGGTAGAGCGGACGGGGTCGGACGTGGGCTCCGTTTACATTCCGCGCCGCGCCCGCCAAGCGCACGGCTTATCGTGTTCGCTGCCGCCCAGCGGCGCTCCGGCCATGCCAAGGAGTCTACTCACGATCAAGATACTGAGACCATGGGCGCCGCAGCAGAAGTCCTCGAACGCTGTGATAGGCAAGCCAGTGAGCTCATCCTTGTGCGCGTGGGCGAGGTGGGCTGGCAGCTCGTGCGAGAAGCCGGGCGGCAGCTTCGACAGCCGCTCGATACCTAAGTTAGCGACGCGTGATGCTAACCCACTGTTGTCCACGAGGACGAGGTACTCGAGCTTGTCGACGCGTGTGAGGGACACCATGGCGGACTGGGCAAAGGGTGGGCGACCTCCACCTCCCGACTCGGTCGATCTCGGGTGTGCTGCGTCATTTCCGAATCACGCGTGGGACCAGTCGCTTGTCGCGTTCAACACTACTCATTCTCCCTCCAACCGCCCCGCAACATCACGCCGCACGAACGTTTACGAGGCAGCCAATGTAGACTCACGGCTCACAGACCCCAGGTCCAGGCTCACATCCCAACAGCCTAACAGGAGAGGAGTGATTGCGCAAGGGTCGTACCTGCCGGACATGTGGTGTCGTGGGGCCCATGTGGGGCCACTGACCGAATGATCGACCATCGGAGCATTCGATCTCCCTCTACCCCATGTGAGTCGCGGCCTGGGCTGCAGCTGCAGAGCACAACATTGCGCAACACGTCTATCCGCTTGGCATCGACGACGAGCTCCGGCCGAACGTAATGTCCGATTTCTGGTTGGCTCAATTGCGTGAGATCACATGCCCAGCCACCGACATGCCCAGACACCCAGCCAGCTCCCCGGATAGTGAGACCGCCGAGACGGAGTCCGGCCAACACGGCCAGCCCAGCTCAAGGTGCGCTAGTGTGGCCCCGCCGATCCGGCCGGTGCCATTCACCCCCACTTTGTGTCTCGGCGCACTGTGTGTCTCGGCGCACCATTGACGAATGAGACACTCCGACGGTATGGAGATTCCGGCGAGGCGGCCCATCTCACAGCGTCCTCTGGTCTGTTGACCCGAAGTCTGGGGGTGGGCCATCTAAACCCCCGTTGCATGCCGTTGTTCGCGCATTTTCCGGCTCGTGCGGCTCGTCCCGCTCTTCCTCTCCCCACATGCGGGGATGCAACGGGCTGCACAGGACTTGGTCACGCGTAGAGGTCGGAACGGCGGCAAGCATCGAGCCAAGCGGTGCCCAGGATAATGCGTGCCTCGCCATCACGACGCGATACGCGGTGCGCACATCCGGTGTGCTGTTCCGGGGATTAGCTCCACGCCAACGCGGTGCAGAATAGCGACCGAGCACGCCCCGATAGTATCACGCAAGCTCCCCCACGTCACTGCCAGGCTATCAACGCTGATGACCATTCACAGCGCAGCCGTGACTCATGCAGCGGCTAGCTGAGGCTAAATCATGCCCCCACGTGCCCATCACAACACGCACGAGCCGGTCCAGCCGCGGCTGGAGGCAAGAACTGATGGAGCAGCAGGCATCAAGGCACGCCGAGCAGCTGTCTCACGGGCCAAGCCACTGCGGGACTGGAGCTCCATCGGCGCCGAGCTGCCGAGCACACCACCGCCGGGGAGCGTCACGACTTATCGGGGCTGGACTGGCAATTCTTGGCGCCTGCTCACGAGAGACCTGGCCCACATGGTCACACTCTCTGTCCATGTGTCCAGTGCGTGCTCACTTTGGTAGTGAGGTCCCAGGCACTGATCGTTATCTTCGGGTCCGTTTAGCTCTGGCTTCGGGGCAGCAGGAGGCTGACACCGCTGGGATTCCGCCTCTAGTGTGGTGCGGCGCCCTCGCCGCGTGATGTCAGGATCACGCTAGGCGGCCCTCGCCGGCGAGCCGCACCTCTGGCCGGACAGAGGCACATGTCTGTGGCACCATTTTCGTGTCGTCGGGCCCACGGCCGCGGCCATGCTAAACGCAAACCGAGCCAGACTGAGTCTGACGTCCTCCCGTGTGGCGCCGAGGACCTCGGGAGCAGCGGCTGGGGACGATCACAAGCATGCATGCTCGCGTACGGCCCCAGGTCCGTCAACTAACCTCCAAACAAGGGGGAAGCAGGCGCCACATTGGCCCCACACCCCCACCCCCGGACCTCGCGGCACGCTGTCGAGGTCAGCTGGGGAAAGCGGGAGACCTGGGGAAAATGATACTGCAATCGCGTATGTGGCATGCGGCATGCATGCCCATGCTTGGCTCGATAGGCCATGTGTCCACATGATGCCAGTTAGCGCCGCGAGCCGCTCTATCGTCTTGGCAGACGACCAGGACGCTGACTCTCGCCGTCTGGCAACACCATAGCGATAGCAGCTGTATTAAATACTGGTCTGGTCGTATGCGTCCTCCAGTCTGTCCGCCCTCCCCTGTCCGGACTCCCTCTGGCAACCTCCCGACACCTCACTGACCACAACCATGTCGCCGACCCAGGTCTACGGGGTGGACCCCGCCGACGAGAAGAACCGCTCACAGGAGTCCCCCAACCTGTACGGTGACGAGAAGAAGGATGACGTCGCGGACGTTACCGTCGTTGGCGCCGCTGGCGTTGCCGACGACGAGGAGGCGTACGAGGGCCAGGCCAAGAGGTATGTCCATGTCATCTTTTGGTATTGACCTGCAGCCTTGGCATTGAGGCTACTGCGGCTGACCTGGCCGAGGCCGAGGAGAAGGTCTCCAGCATGAGCCTCGAACGCTGCAAGGCCATCATGGTCGAGATTCGCCGTATGCACCAGTACGACCAGAACTTTCCCTCGCACACCCTTGACCAAATCAACGAGCTCCTCGACAACCCCGACGTCAGCGCGCACCCGGACAAGCACGGCGCGCTCATCTACGCCATGATGCTCGAGGCCGTCCTCATCACCAGCAACTCGCCTTACGCCGAGGTCCGTGCCGTCGTCGACCCCACCGACGACACGTCCATGCCCTCCCTCACCTTCCGTGTCTGGGTTATCGGCTGCATCTTCTCCGGTATCGGCGCCTTCATCAACGAGCTGTTCGCCAACCGTAACCCTCCCATCTAGTGCGTGCTGCTCCTCCTCCAACACCGGCAGTCTAACCGCAGTGTCACCTCGGACGTCGCTCAGATCCTGGCCTACCCTCTCGGCAAGCTCATGGAGAAGTTCATCACCACCCGCCAGTTCTCTCTGTTTGGCAAGAGCTTCACCCTCAACCCTGGCCCCTTCAACCGCAAGGAGCACATGCTCATCACGGTCATGTGCACGATCGCTTTCTCGCTTCCCTACACCGGCTACATCGTCTTTGTCCAGGCCCTCCCTCAGTACTTTAACCAGCCCTACGCCAGGCAGTACGGCTACCAAATCACGAACACTTTGGGCTCGCAATTTATTGGCTATGGCCTTGCTGGCCTGTGCCGTCGCTACCTCGTGTACCCCAGCTTCTGTATCTGGTTAGTACAAAGTAGGTGTCACGAGCTAACGACAGGCCGACCTCGCTGTCGACTCTCGCCCTCAACAAGGCCTTCCACGCCGACGACCGCAACCCCGTCGCGGGCCCCTTCAAGCGCACCTACACTTGGTCGCGTCTCCGCTTCTTCTACGTCATGATGGGCGCCATGTTCATCTGGTTCTGGATTCCCGGATACCTGTTCGAGGCGCTTATGATCCCCAACTGGATGACTTGGGTACGTCGCCTTATGGGCACATGCTGCCGAAGGGGGAGTAGTACGGCCATGCTTACCCTTGCAGATCGCCCCCAAGAACCAGACCCTGGCTGCCATCACTGGCCACCGCACGGGTCTTGGAATCGACCCCATCTCCTCCTTCGAGTGGTCCTGGGGCACGGCGAACCAGACGCCCCTCATCACCCCGCTCTTCTCCATCATGAACCAGTTCCTCGGTTTCTGCTGTGCGGGTATCATGATTCTGGGCCTGTACTACACCAAGTGAGTTTGGCAGGGCGCCAACGGGCAGTGCCTGAGAGTGGATGTCACGTGGTGGCACCTCCACCCCACCCCACCGCCACACTTCCACTTCAACTTTCCTCCCTCGAGCCTGTGTGCTAACGCCAGCTCGTACAACACGGGATACCTCCCGATCAACACCAACGTGCGTCACTAATACTTCTATCCTAGTCCCCCGCTCACCTCAGCGCACCTATGACAACAAGGGCAAGCTCTTCAACGTCTCGCGCATCGTCGACAAGTGGGGCAAGATGGACAACGCCAAGTTCCAGCAGTACTCGGAGCCGTGGCTCGCCGCCGGTAACATTGTGATCTACTTTTGGTTCTTCGCGGTCTACACGGCCATGATCTCGTACACGATCCTGTACCACCGCCACGAGCTCGCCGTCAGCTCGCGCTCCCTCTGGCGCCAGATCAAGAAGTCGTTCAAGCGCGGCTCGGCCCAGGACGAGGCCCAGGAGGAAGAGGACGACCTCGCCGAGGACATCCACTGGCGCCTGATGAAGCACTACCCCGAGGTCCCCGAGTGGTGGTACCTCATCGTCCTCCTCGTTGCCCTTGCCATCGGTATGGCCGGTGTCGCCGCTTACCCGACCAAGGTCACCCCTGCCGTCGTCCCATACGGTGTGCTTCTCGCCCTCATTTTCATGGTCCCCATCGGCCTCATTTACGCCGTCACGGGCCAGCAGGTCACGCTTAATGGTGAGTGGCGGAGGTCTCGCATTTTCGCGTTCTTCCATGTTTCACTCCATTTTTTTCACAAACTGACTCCAGTCATCGCCGAGTTTATCGGCGCTTCGATCGTTCCAGGCGATGCACTGGCCATGAACTACTTCAGTGAGTTTGCACGCCCGTTTTATTGCTAACTTTCAGAGATGTACGGCTACGTGACTGCCGCGCACGCCCTCTCGTTCTCCAAGGACCTCAAGCTCGCGCACTACACCAAGATCCCGCCCAAGCACACTTTCATCTGCCAGATTGTCGCCACGTTCATCTCTGCCTTCGTTGTCACCTCGCTCTTCAACTTCCTCCTGGGCTTCAAGAACATCTGCACCAACGACGCGACCTTTAGCATGACCTGCCCGGGCACCAACACGTTCTTCACCGCCTCGGTCTTCTGGGGCACCTACGGCCCGCTCAAGCTCTTCGGCCCCAACGGGCACTACAAGACGCTCCTCATCGGCTTCCCCGTCGGCTTTGTCCTCCCCTTCATCACCTTCTTCATCAACAAGAAGTTCAAGGGCAAGAAGATCCGCGCCCTCCACCCCGTCGCCATGACCTACGGTGCCCTCAGCTGGGCGCCGTACAACATGTCGCACCAGCTCCCGGGCGTCATCATGACGTACATCTCGTGGGCGATCATCAAGCCCCGCTTCCTCGCCTTCTGGGCCCGCTACAACTACATCCTCTACTCGGCGTGGATGACTGGCGTCGCGATCGCTGCCATTGTCATCTTCTTTGCGCTCCAGATCCCCGAGGTCACCGTTGACTGGTGGGGCAACACGGTGCCGTACGCTGTGAGTGTGCTGTCCAGTGGAGCGGTGCATCCAGAGCTGACATCCAGGGCTGCGACCACAAGGGCTGTGTCCGCCTGCCAATCCCCGAGATTGGATACTTTGGCCCCGCGCCCGGGACCTTCAAGTAAAAGGCCTGAGGTCAGGCGTACAACGAGGAGGCGAGCACCGCTACATGCGTGTGAGCTCGTCAAGTTGTGCAGGTTATCTAATCGTTGTTGATTTTGTAGAGAGAAGTTCAGAGTTGTTGATGGAAGATGTAGATGCCTATCTGAGAGCCAGCTGAGGTGACGGGGCGGGGCTGCGAAGCATGCCAAGCAGCGTGTCCAGACGTCCAGAGGTTAACACACTTCACACTTCACACCTCCTTTGTCCCCTCCCTCCTCTGTCTCGCCATCCCCGTCTGCATCCATCAGAATGTCCAAGGCCACCTACCAGCTCATCGACTCCAATCTGCCTTGGCCGCGTGACCGTCTCACGGATACTCCACATGCCATAATAGTATACAATGTCCGTAATCTACAATCCCTACAACTCTACCGCCACGTAAAGGGCGACGTCTCGTGGTCCAGCTGGCTCAGGAGCTCCTTGAGGCGCACAACGTCCTCGGTGAACGGTAAGCTCGAGCTCCCCCCTGTCGAGTGCGGGGTGAGCTTACCACCGTTGGCGTTCAGGTCCTCCATGGCGAGCCAGTGGTCGAGCTGTGACCGCAGCGCCTTGGCCTTGAGACGGAAGTGGCTGTACATGGCCTGTTCGTCTAGCGTCAGTCCTCGTCGCTCAGCCCGGTCTGGACACGTACAGGGAGGCTTCTTGCCCTTTGCGTCGCCCGTGAGCTTGGCGAGGAGGAAGTCCTTCTCCTCGCGCTCGTTGTCGAGCTGTTGCCGCATGCCCGCGAGCTCGAGCTCGAGACGCTTCTTCTCCGCGTCGACGCCGTTGGAGCCGACCCTGCGGTTGGCGGCGTCGAGTCGCCGCAGCTGGTCGCTCATGTCCCGGCCCAGGGCCTCCGAGCTCTGCTGCAGCCCGCGCAGCAGCTCGTCGCGGCTCCCGCGCTTGGTGTGTCGAGAGTCGCTCAGGCGGGCGTTCTCCTTCTGCAGGCGGGATATCTCGTCGAGCGCCCGCTGGAGCTTGAGGTCGCTCGAGCCAGACACGGTGCGCTTGGGGCTGAGCGCGGCCACCGATGTCCGGCGCTTGGCATCCGCGAGGTCGCGCTCAAGAGCAGCAGCTCGTGCCTCAGCCTGGGAGCGGGCGCGACGTTCCTCCTCCAGCAGCGCAGCCGAGCCCTTGTCCTCCATGCCGAGCGAGGCGCGAGCCTGCCGGATGGCCTTGTTCTTGGTCTTCTTGAGCGACTCGACCTCCATCTGCGCGTCCTCGAGGTCCGCCTGGAGACGGTTGCGGTGCGTCTCGAGAGACTTGAGGATCTGGTTGAGGCGCTTGTTCTCGTTGACCTGCTCCTTGAGCTGGCGGTCGGTAAAGTTCTTCGCCGACTCGAGGACGTGGACGTGCTCGACGATCGTCTTGTTCTCGCGGCTGCGCAGAAGCGCAATCTCGCTGTCGCGCTGCTGGATGTTGCCCGCCGCATCGGTGAGCTCGCGCTCCAGCTCGTTGAGGTCGTTGCGGTGCGCCGCCAGCTGCTCCTCCAAACTGTGGACCTGGCGCTGGAAGCCCTGGCGCTTGCCGATCTCGCCGGTCAACTGCGTGTTGGCCTCCTCCAGACGCTTGCGAAGTATATCGCGCTCGTGCTCGAGAGGAAGAAGCGCGTCCTCGAGGTCGGCAAACTTGTCGTCCTTCTCACGAAGCGCCCGCTGCAGGTCCTGCATGTTAGCTTGTTCGTGTACACGGAAGCTCACCTCTCCCTTGACCTGGGCGGTACGCAGCTCCTTCTCGGTCGACTTGAGGAGGCTGCGAGTCGACTCGAGCTCGGCCTGCACGCCCTTCTGGGTCTTGCTGGCAGAGGCAGCGGCCGCCTCGAACTTCTCCGCCTCGCTGGTCTTGGAGCGCAGGCGCTCGGTCGTCGCCTTGAGCTCCTTCTCAGCGGCGCTGTGGCGCTGGCGGAGCGACTCGACCTCGAGCCGCATCTTGCTGGCGGCCTCACGCGTAGCACGCTTAAAGTCCTCGAGGCTCTTCTGGTGCTGAGCAGCTTCACTGCGCAGGCCAGCGATCTCGGCCTGGCGGCTCTTCTCGGCCTCGCGGAGCTTGATGCCCTCCGAAGTCTTGGCCTCCATGACGGTACGCAGCTCGTCGAGCGACTTGAGGAGCTTGGTGCGCTCGGCGCCATCGGCCTGCTTGTCCTTGTCGCGCGAGGCGATGGTCGCCTTGAGGTTCTCGATCTCCGACTTGAGACGAGCGTTGGCGGCCTCGCTCGCCTCGTGGGCCTTGACAGAGGCGGAGTGCTTGTTGGCGAGGTCGGTGATGGCGATCTGCTTGGCACTGATGGTGCTCTCGTGCGCCTTGGACATCTCCTGGACGTCTCTGAGGTCTGCATCACGGCGCTTGACGTCCTTGTTGAGTGAGGCGACCTGGGCCGCGAGGCCCTCGCTCTTCTTCTTCTCCTCAGAGAGAAGCTTCTCGAGCTCGGCAGCGTGACCGTCCACCTTCTCCTTGGCCCGACGCGACACGTCGTCGCGCTTGGCGACGTCTCTGCGAAGGTCCTCGAGCTGGCGGGCCAAGTCGTTCTTCTCGTTCTCGGTCTTGGTTGTCACCTCGATCTCCTTGCTAAGCTTGCTCAAGACGTCGGTCTCGCGCGCCTTCTGCTCGGCGTTGAGCCTCTCCAGGAGCTCGATCTTCTTCAGGAGCTGCGTGCTTTGAAGCTGCACCTCGGCGAGATCGGCCGCCTGCTTCTCGTTCGTGGCAGTGGCGTTGTCGCGTGCGAGGTTGAGCTTCTCCATCTCGGCCTCGAGCTCCGAGACGCGGTCGTTCAGCTCCGCTTCGTGAGCCTTGGAGCGTGCCAGCATCTGCTCCTTCTCGAGAGCGAGCGAGCGCTCAGAGGACAGATCGTTCTCGACCTTCTCCTTCTCTGCGAGGAGGGAAGTGCGGAGCTCTTCGAGGCGGACCTTCTCGGCTTCGTCACGCTCGGCGCGCTCCTTGGCCATGGTGAGCTCGGCACGCTTCTTGGCGAGCTCGTCATCGGTGCGCGTGGCGGCGAGCAGCGGGCGGACCTTGGTGTAGAGCGACCACCAGGGCCAGTCGCGCAACTCGATGTACGCGCGGGCGTTGCGCTGGATAGTGCGGACCGCCTGTGCCCTGTTGATGAGCTTGTTGATGCGGCGGCGGTGGATGTGCATGCGAGCAGCGGCCTGGAAGCGGCGGAAGATGTCGGTGAGGAGGTTGTCGCGGCGCTCCTCGAGCTCGGCGAGGATACCAGCCTTGAAGAATATCTTGGTGGTACCGACGGCGTAGAACTCGGGGTCCAGCTCGAGCGCGATGGCGATGAGCTCGGCGGCCTTGCGCCCGTCCATGTATCCCTGCGGTATGACACCAGGGACGAGGACCTCGTATCGCTGGCGGAACTCGGCGAACGGGAGACGGTTGGGGTAGCCGAGACGGGCAATGCGGATACCCTCGATGACACCGTTGCAGCGGAGCTGGTCGAGCACAATGTTGACATCGACCTTGCCGGGCTTCTTCGCCGTGTTGGGCACAATGCATCGCACAAAGTGCGGCTGGGTGCTTGCCAGCTGTTGCATGAGCTGACCAAGCTGTTCCTTGTGGCGCTGGCCGACAGTGCGGAACGCTCCGCGCTTGATGCGCCGGCCACCGACATTCGAGGTCGTGTCCTCGGCGTACTCGGCGAACATGGTCTTGATCGCCGGGACATCGGACTGCGAGAGAAGGCGAGCAACGGCGTCGTTGATGGGGTCCTTGTTCTTCTGCAACCAGTCCTTGGTGCTGTACTCGACGTCGCCAGCGTAGTGCTTGACGACAAAGCCCTTCCCGAACCGCAGGGACCGGAACTTGGAGGTGCCAAGGTGGGCGCTCTTGGCAGCACTCGCACTCGTGCCTTTGGGCAGCTCCCAGAGGCCAGCGACCTTCTCGGTGAAGGAGACGTCGGTCGCCTTGGGCATGATGCACTCCTCGTCGAGCATTGAGAGGATGCCGATGGGCTGAGAGCTCTCGATGAGCTCGATCGTCGGCTGGAGGTCGAGACCAAAGTTGACGTAGTCCCACTTGATGCCCTCACGCGAGTACTCCTCCTGCTCTAAAGTGAACATGTGGAAGTTGAAGAACTGCTGGAGCTTCTCGTTGGTGTAGTTGATGAGTAACTGCTCGTAGCTGTTGACGTCGAAGATCTCGAAGCCAGCAATGTCGAGCACGCCGATGGACAAACTGCTGTCAGTTTGGGCGAGAGTCCAGACACTCACGACTTGGTGCTTGGGCGGTCAAGCGCCTTGTTGATGCGGTCCACCATCCCACCAAACGTCTTCTCGTACATGAACTTTGAGAGGGCGGCCAGTTCGTCCTCGGCCTGCTTCTTGGTACGAGCGTGTGTGACCCACTCGCGACCAGCGCGAACCTTGGGCGTCAAGACCGATCTCATAAAGTCCTTGACCGGGACGCCCAGGAGGTGGCACACGCGCTCCGCAACGGGCTGCAGCTCCGGGGGCAGGAAAGCCTGGTCGGCCGAGGACCCGGTGAGGATGAGGTTGCCAATGTGGAGAATGACCGCAACGACCCGGAACATCTCGAACTGCTCGTCTGCCGTGAAGCCGACAATGTCGAGCGCGTCCTTGAGGAGCTTCCACTCGGCAAGGTCGTCAACCCCGTCAATCTGGAGCAGTGACTGCGAGAGAACGTGGTACTTGTCCGGCCCATCTTCAAGAAGAAGCTTCTCTGCAAGTCAGCCCATGACGCTTATCCTCAACGTACCGCTCAATCCCGCCTGCTTGGCGCCCTTCAGAAGCTGGTAGAAGACGTGGAAGCTGCGCTCTCCCTCGGCACGGGCAGTCACTCGACTCTTCTCCAGGAGGTACCAATCAATGTTGGCCCCGGCAATCGCGCCTGAAGGGGAGAAGAAGATGCGGATGAACTTTCCGAAACGGGACGAGTTGTTGTTCCGCATTGTCTGTGCGTTTCCGAACGCCTCTAAAATGGGGTTGGCCTGGAGGATCTGTCGCTCAAGAAGGCCAAGGTCGCCATGTCTGCTAGTGAGGGACGCAAGCTCCAGTTCAGCGACGTCTTTGCCCTTGAAACTGGAGGATCGTGGGAGGCCAGAAAGGGGCGCGGACGACCCAGAGGAGGTGGTGTCGTTGGAGCTCGCAATCGCGGCGAGGTACTGGATGACCTTCTTCGTATTCTCGGTCTTTCCTGCACCTGATTCTCCGCTGGGAGGATGAGTGCAAGCCATACTGGGTTACTCACGTAATGAGAATGCTCTGGCTCTCGCGCTCCTCGCCAATCTGTTGCCAGGCGCGCTCAGCGATGGCGAAGATGTGGGGAGGGTTCTCCTCCCGTCTCTTGGTACGATACTGCGCGATGATCTTAGGAGTGTAGATGGGAAGGGGGCGGTAAGGGTTGAGGGAGATGAGGAACAGTCTGGTGGTCAGCAGGGCCAGAGGCCGAGGTCACAACATACCCGGAGTAGGTCTGGTCGTCAGCAGTGCTTCCCAAGATGAAACCGGATACTCACGTAGATGCTCCCAGCGCCATATCGGAGGCGGAGGTCGTTCACCACGCTGGCCTCGTTGAGATGGGTGAGCTCGGCGATGTCCTCCACGCCATCGAATTGGGGCGGGTTCATCGGCGAGAGAGTGTGGACTGGCACAGTTCTCGTCTCGCCGGTCGAGGCGACCACAACTTCGGCAGTGTCATCGGTGCCGGCTGAGGTTGAAGATGGTTCGGATTTGATGTATCCCGGCAAGAAGCCTTCAGTTGCGTCTGGGATCCACACGCGCCTGTTATTGTCGATGTCGGGTTCAGACGGTTGGAGAGTAGGAAATAAAGGAGCGAGCAGTCCGATCGGTTCGCGCATGTACGTTGGTCGCATGATGAAGAGGACGGCAGGGCCGAGGGCGGGGGGAGGAGAGGAGGAGTAGAAAGGGAGAGGCAGTCGCGGTGTGATGGAGGTGTCAGCTTGGGATCGCACGGGGGAGTGTTGATGAACGAGACAAACAACACTCACTTCTTCTCGCTGAACTCTGCTTGGGCCGCAGCGTCGACGGCTGCTTCTTTGCTAGCCTTCCCAAACAGCTTTGCTGGGTCCATGCTGACGTCTGAGCGCGCGAGGGCCTGGTGCGAGCTGGGGTCGGGTCGTGAAGGGTTGCCCGGGTGTTGACGGTGTGGGAGGGGAAGTGATGGGGGTTGAAGGGGAGGGATGTGGGGTGTCTCAGTCGCTGGGGGTGTGAGATGGCGAGAAGAGGATGGGGATGAGGGCGAAGAGGAGTGTCGATGTAATGTAGAGATGAGAGAGGAGAGAGGTAGAGAGGATAGAGGAGGTGGATGTTGATGTGTGTGTTGGTGGGTAATGTTGTTTACGACCGACGAGATGAGGGGGGACCGAGCCGAGTATCCCGACCCTGACTTGGTTGCTTGTCCTTAACAAGTCAGGCGCGTCACACAACATTGCACTACCCCTGTCGCTCCCTCCTAACCCTGAGATATTGAAACGTCATTGTTTGTGATAAGGCACGTGGCCGCCACCTATTACGAGGCCCGCCACCGATGGAACTTGCCGGAAATGCCGACACACCCAGCAGCCAGCGGCACTGTGCGCTAAAGGAAGCCGATGTGCGGTGCCTTGTGCCCACTAATGACGGTTTAGACTGAGACTATCGGGCCAAACGGCGAGTTAATGGAGGGTAACAAATGGTACTAAGCAACATCTAACTCCACTCTCACCTCCATTACTCCGACCACCTCCATCCTCCATCCACTCTCATCATCACCTTCCTCCTCCTCACTCTCCCTCCATCACTCACTCAACATCCATCCCCATCCTCCCTCCTCATCAACACCATCCTCTCAACAACACCTACACACCACAACACACCCACCCATCCAGCCTCATCCTTGAGAGGGACACTCCGTCCATTCCTCCTCCACTCACCACAACCAACACTTTAAGCTCCTCGGCGCCACCGTGCACGACCTCAACTATCACCTTCCCCCCTTCTCCTTTACACGACATCCAACCTCCTTTCGCCATGGCCTCCTCACAGTAAATCTTAACGCCCAGGACCCTCACTGACTCGCAGATACGGCGACTACCGGGCAGGCCTTGCGCCACCTCCCAAAGACTTGCGGCCTCAGACCGAGGTATGTGAACAATGGTCGAGGAAGGAAGGTCGGAAAGCTGACGCGTACAGGACGTGACGGCCACTCAGGGCGCGTCGTTCGACGACTTTGCCCTCACCCGAGAGATGCTCATGGGCATCTACGAGGCTGGCTTCGAGCAGCCAAGCCCCATCCAAGAAGAGGCCATCCCCATGGCCCTCACTGGGCGCGACATTCTTGCGCGCGCCAAGAACGGCACCGGCAAGACTGGTTCGTTCGTGATCCCTACCATCAACCGCGTCAACCCCAACCTTCCCCACATCCAAGCCGTCATCCTCGTGCCAACGCGAGAGCTTGCGCTCCAGACGTCGCAGGTCTGCAAGACGCTTGGCAAGCACGTCCCAGGCCTCCAGGTCATGGTCACCACCGGCGGCACCACATTGCGAGACGACATTCTGCGTCTGCAGGAGCCAGTCCACATCCTTGTCGGCACGCCCGGCCGTATCCTCGACCTCGGCGGCAAGCGCATCGCCGACCTCTCCAAGGTTGGCATCTTCGTCATGGACGAGGCCGACAAGCTTCTCAGCGAGGAGTTCACTCCTGTCGTCGAGCAATTACTCGGCCTTTGCCCTCAAGAGCGCCAGGTGATGCTCTTCTCTGCCACCTTCCCCGTCCACGTCAAGGACTTCCGCAACCGCAACATGGTCCAGCCCTACGAGATCAACCTCATGGAGGAGCTCACTCTCAAGGGTGTCACTCAGTACTACGCCTACGTCGAGGAGCGCCAGAAGGTGCACTGCCTGTGAGTGGTTGACATGGTGTGTGTGGACTGCGACTGACGCTCTAGCAATACTCTCTTCTCCAAGCTCCAGATCAACCAGTCCATCATCTTCTGCAACTCGACCTCGCGCGTCGAGTTACTCGCCAAGAAGATCACTGAGCTTGGATACTCCTGCTTCTACTCCCACGCCAAGATGCTCCAGTCCCACCGCAACCGTGTATTCCATGACTTCCGCCAAGGCATGACCCGCAACCTTGTATGCTCTGGTGAGTCACGGCACACTCACATAGTCGGTGCTGATCTTAGATCTCCTTACGCGTGGTATCGACATCCAGGCCGTCAATGTTGTCATCAACTTCGATTTCCCCCGCACCGCCGAGTCCTATCTTCACCGCATGTGAGTAGCGCCGCCGTAGTCGCTCCGGAAACCAAGCTGACATCCAGTGGTCGTTCCGGTCGTTTCGGCCACCTTGGTCTTGCCATCTCGCTCCTCACTGTGCGTTTCTACTTGAGAATAACCACTGACCCCACTAGTATGAGGACCGCGCCAACTTATACCGCATCGAGAACGAGCTTGGCACCGAGATCCAGCCCATCCCCGCTGTCATCGACCCCGTCCTCTATGTCGCGCCCGCCATGCCCGACGAGCCCCCTTCTCCTCCTCCTGCCCGCCAGGCTCCTCCGCCCCGACAGATTGCGCAGGCGCCTCAGCCGGCGCAGCAGCAGCAGGCACCCCCTGCGGCTCGCCAGCCTCATCTCCCTCCGATCTCGCAGCCCGCCGCGCACCCTCCACCCGGGGTTGCCCAGCAGTACGGGCACCACCACAACAACGTCCAGCAGCTGTCGCCTCCTCAGCAGCACAACCACTACGCGCAGCCTCCGCAGCAGCAGCAACAGCAGCAGCCCCCTTCCGCGCAGCAGCCCAACCAGCAGCAGCAGCAGGCGGACGGCGCGCCGCGGTCGCGTGACAACTCGCGCCCGAACAGCTCGCACCGTGGCCGTGGCCAGGGGCAGCCTCGCGCGCAGGGTGGACGTGGCCCTCGCGGCGGTAACCAGCAGCAGCCACAGCAGCAGCAGCAGCAGCAGCAGGCCGGTGGCCGCGGCGGGCGTCAGGGTCAGCAGCAGCAGCAGCAGCAGCAGCAGCCTGCCACTGCTGCCCGTGCCTCCTAAACTGGCGAAGCCAGTGGCGCAGGAGGAGGCGAGAGGAGGGAGCGATGAGCGGGGAGTTGAGGGGAGCGGTGAGGGGAGGTGTCGAGGGCGAGGCGGAGAAGGGGGAGGGAGGATGGAGCTGAGATTCATCAGAAGTAGCGTCCGACCTGGGCGCAAGCGATGGGGGTTCAACACTCTCATTGCCAATACGTAGCGGGGAAGTGGTGCGTGAGTGACTCAACTCGCTCTCGCGACATCGATAGAAGTAGAGCGGGGAGAGGGGAGGGGGGCGACATTTTTACACTGGCGGTCTGTGGCTGTCGGCTCTGAAGCCATTAGAGTTGACAGTATGCATCAGAATGCTCGTGTCTCAAGTGGCGGGTTGATGGGTTGATGAGCTGAGCATCATCACAGATCAATGTAGTGATGGGTCAGTGGTGTGTCTGTCTGCAATTGAGCATGTCTCGGGGTTTGGGCCCATTAGTGATGTATGAACGCCACCGCCGAGGTCTGCGGAGGGGGTGCGAGGATTGGCGCGTGACGGTGAGGGGAGGTCATGGGATGTGGCTGGAGGAAGCCTCGGTGATGCGAGAAGCGAGAGGGCCATAGCCGGTTGACCACAAGAGCAAGAGCCGGCTGAGGTGGAGGTCGAGGTTGGTGGTTGATGAGGGATGGTTGGAGGCATTTCCCTGTCCCAAACGCCTCTGCACCTCTGCTGCTCCCTCTGTCGACTCGTGACTCGCTTGTTCTCGCCAAAACATCCTGGATCGCCACCACTCTTGTAGTCCTCGCTCACAAAGTAAACAAAGAAATTGCATCGGACGCTGGGCGAAGAGTCTAGCGCACTGCAAGCGGCAAGTCACGTCACGATAATGACGAGCACCGCTCGCACAGCCTCGTTTGTAATCGCAATCGAAATCCTCAATTAGAGTGAGGTAATCCAGGTCCAACAGACATTGTACCTCCACTTAATAGTGATTTATGTGACACCTTGGTCCGACGCCGTGGCGTGCGCGCACTGGGCGTGTGCTTGATTCCGCCTCCGCCTCCCGCCCGCCCGAAGTCACTCTCCTCCCTCCCCGAGCCATGCACCTTCGTCCTCCCCATCCATTCCTCTTCTCTCCATCTCTCGCCCACTCATCGTCTCCTTCTCACTTCTCTACATCTCATACACACACTCTCCCACTGTTGCTCTCTTGTCTGTCTCTCTCCCTCTCCCACTCCCCACCTCCCTCCCATTCAACTCTCATTCCTCGAGGCCTCGGCGGCCAATCGCGCTATCCGGTCCGCCAATAGCTGAGATCGGACGCCACTCATTGTGCACAGGCCCCTTCCCTGCCTAGCCAGCCCCCCCCACCTCTCCCTCACCCTCCCTCTCCCCCATAAGCCGTCCGTCTGGACGTGTCAACTCTCCATTCACTGCAAAACGACGCCCCCGCCACCAGCGACAGCACGCACGCCAGCATGAGCAACCCGCCCCCCGGCCTCGCGCCGCCCGCCCCAAAGGCCATCCCCGGCGCGCGCCCGCGCCCCATCGCAGGCGCCGCCGGAGCCGCCGCCTCCCCCGGCCGCTCCCCCGGCTCGCTGAGCACGAGCTTCCGCCGCCGCGGCGTGGCGGCGGAGAACGGTACGCCCGACGACGCAAACTGGCGCGCGCGCTCGGTCGACAAGCACCAGGAGAAGCGCGCGGGGCCGGAGCGCACCGTCGGCGGGTTTGAGAAGAGCGAGGTCCGCGCCCAGCCGGCCGGCGCCAGCGCGCTCTCCACCTCCAAGGGCAAGAACAGCGGTGCGTATTGCTTGGCTGCCACTTTTATCGCGACGATTGCGAGTCGGCGCGGCGAGGGCGCCGTGGACGCCGCGCGGGCCGACGTTGCGCCGCGAGACATGACGAGACATGGCTTGCGATAGCACCACGAGTCGAGTCGGCAGCGCGGCTACGTGTATTTAGCGGCGCCGCCCGCCTCTCGCGTCCTCGCCCCCTCGCCCTCATCCATGCTCCGATGTCCCGATGTCGCTGACACCAGCTTCCGCGCTCAGCCACGTCCCATGCCGCTTCTTCAAGGCCGGCGCGTGTACTGCTGGCTCGAGCTGCCCGTTCTCGCACGATCGTGAGTGTCCAAGCCATGAAGCGTGCTGACCGCAGTGGGAGGCAAAAAGGAGGTGTGCCAGTGGTTCCTCAAGGGTGACTGCAAGTTCGGACACAAGTGTGAGTCCTCATCGTTGCCTACATGGCACGGCGGCGGCGGCGATCACAAGGCCGTCCCATGACGCCAATCGCACCCCGGCCCGATCACACGCTCACGCCAGGCGCCCTTGCTCACGTGCGCCCCGGCGAGCCCATGTCGATGGACCGGCGCAACAAGAAGGAGCAGCAGCGCTCGGCCCGGGAACGCACCGACGGCGACAAGAAGGACGGCAGCGAGGCCGGCACCTCTCCGGCCAACGCCAAGGCCATGCCCACGCCGATTTCGCACCCCGTCCCCATCAAGTCGGCGCTATCGGCATCGTTCTCGAGCTCGGTCCACTCCCCCAGCCGCCTAGCGCAGGGCTCGTCCCCCCTGCGTGAGCCGTACGGCCCCCCGCCGACTGCAGGCCCCGCCGGCTCCCCATCCGCCGGGTTCAACCAGCGGACGAGCGGTGTGCCGTTTGCGAGCTCGCCCAGCCGGCCCTCGCCCTTGTCGTCGTCGTTCACGAACCGGGGAGCCGTCCCATCCTCGCTCAAGGCGAGCTCGATCGTATCGACCAGCTCGCCCCTGCGCCCACCCGGAGCAGGCGGCATCTCGAGCTCGTTCCAGCACGCGTCGACGCTCGCCGCGCGGCCGCCGCAGCTCTCCGCCTCGTTCGCAGACAACAGTCTGCAGCGCAACATCTGGGCGCGGTCCGAGACGCCCGACGAGCCGCTCTCGCCGCCCGCGAGCCGCCGCCCACTCGTGGCGGGCGCGAGCGCGCGCGTCATCCCAGACGTGTTCGACGAGCACGACGATCACGGCGAGGACCTGCTCCCCTCGAGCCTCAGCGACCTGCTGACGCCGTCGGAGCGTGCGCGCCGCATGAGCCGCAACGACTCGCGCGACGGCCAGTCCGGCTCGCCCGGCCGCTTGGGATACAACCCGCACCAGTATGTCGGCGCCGAGCGGTTGGCGCAGAGCGCGGGCGCGGCGCTGCCCCCCGGCGGCTTCCTGCAGTCCCTCTGGAGCCAGGACGGCAAGGACGCGCGCGAGGCCGAGGGAGACTCCGAGTCCGCCGAGCTCAGCTTTGGCGGCGCGCAGCCCGCGCAGCCGCAGGCCCGCACCTCCCTGCTTAGCCAGCAGCGGAACCCGTCGGGCTCGCCGAGCCCCAAGAGCTCGCCCTCCAAGCCCGCGACGGCGTGGAAGGGCCCGTCCGTCGACGCGCCCTACCTCATGCGCGGGACGGACCCGGGCTCGCCCTCGGCGCGCGCGCTGTCCGAGCACGCGCCCGGCCAGTCGCTGCCCGGCGGCATTGCGGCCGCCCTCAGTCGCATGCACATGCAGCCCGGGGGCCGCACGCCGTCGGGCCTCGGCACCAGCACGCCCGCGAGCGCGGCCGCGCCCACGCCCAAGCGCGACGACCACGACGAGGAGGCCCTGTTCCACATGGACGGATAGAAGCGTAGAAGGAAAACAAAAAGTACACACCTAGTACAGCATAAATGCCATATACCCTTGTCCCCGCCGTTCTCTCCGCCGGTTCCCAAGATCGCAGCCCCCCATTGACGCATTTGTGTTGACTGAGTGTGGCTGTCGCCTGAGTTGCACTCACGCTATAATTGACACTGTGCGATGGCGAGCCGGGACAGCCGTCGGAGATGGGGCGGTCCTGGGCTAGATAGCAGAGCGTGTTTCGCGGAGTCACGCTGCACGGCCACAGAACATACCGTCGGGCGCTATTCGGAGGACGCGACAGCCGGGCGCGTCTCCGCGCCCCACTGTTCCACTGTTGAATCGACCGGGGTCCGGCCCATCTCGGTTCCCACACTCGGCGTGCACGGACTCTCGTCCCGGCCGCGGCCCCCACGGATCACCACTCGGCGTGCCCACGCCTGGGCTCGTCTCCCACCCTGCCGCACTCATGTCGAGGCACTCGGCATGCATGGGACATTCCCAGGCATTCCGTAGGCACCGTCGCGAGATGTGCATGAGAACGAGGCACGCGTTTCATCTCCCTCGCCGCGTCACGCCTGGTTCTCGCCGGCGTACCGGCGTCGTAAGCTCATGGCGAAAGCAGGGCTGCCGACGCGACGAGTCTACATGCTGAATGGGGCTGGGGATTGAGAGCAGGTGGGAATGCGGGGCCTGCGGGGCTGGACGGTCGTGATGACGACCTTGAAGCGCCCCGGGGGGCCACAACAAGTTCACAACAGCTCGCGTGCGCGTCTCCGGGTTCCGAGCGCCCCCTCGGCCGAGGCGCCGCGGCGCAGTGTGCTGGGCGCACGTGTACGCGTCCACGCACACGCATGCTGCGCGCACGCGATCTCGGCGGCCGAGGGCGCCGAGCGGCGATCCGGCGGAGGGATGACCGACGTCATGCGTCGTCGGCGGTGCAATTCACTCCTGCAATCCTGCAGGCGTATGCTAGCGAGCTAGCGGGGATGTGTATCCCCCTGCCCGATGGGACGCCGACGTGTTTGCGCCTTGGCACCGTGCACGCGGCGTGGCTTGCGTGGTAGCGCATGCGCGGCCGGCGCTGGCTGGCTCGCGCGATAGTTTTGGTTCTTGGTTCAGGTCGTGCATGCGTGTGCGTGCCTCGGTGCCTCTGCCAGAGGTGGCAATTCACCGAGCAGCATGATCGATCGCGTTCTGAATTGCTGCCGAGCTAATCCTCCGACATGCACGGCGGCGCGGTCCCGTCTCCTCGCTTTCACACGGCTGAGGGGCTGATCGGATGCAAGCGACTGTGATCGCGTATCCGCCGGTCGCTGGAACGCCCTCCGCATGGCCTGGAGCGGACGGTAAGGGGGCACAAGGGATGAGACATGAGACGCCCAAGCATACAGAGGCCGTCGGGGGGTTGCTGCGGGGGCTGCCGTATCGTTGACGTTATCCCGCATGCACCAACAAGCAAAGTGTGATGCGATACGGCACAAGTTGTGCGGTGGGCGACTGGAACAGGGTCCCAGGGCACAGGGAGCGCCGAGCTTGTCAACACGTCGGGTCGGGCGTGTCCCTGTCCCCTTGGTCCGTCTTTTCCCTTGGCTACAGCCTGCGATTCCTTTACCTCTGCCCCTCAGCCCTCAGCCCCCCTCACCCCCCTCACCCACACGCATCCGTCAAACCACGTCTTGCGTGTTTATCGCCCCTGGCTCCGTTGGACGGCATGGACGAGGGACGGACGTCATCCACCACCTCGCGCCCCTCGCCACAGAACAGTGGCGCCACAGAACAATGTCGCAGATGTTGTCGCAGAAGCGAGACAACAACGCAGGCAGGAAGGAGTGGGGGACAAGAGGTACATAATTTTTCCATGTTTGTTTGGCGCGTCGTCCCATTCCTCCGAGATCACCAAACAGGTCCAGCGGAGTGGGCAATGAATTATGTGAATGATTGCGTGAGAGCCGGCGGACCGGGACACTGGAAGAGCGTAAGAGGAAGGCAGACGAAGCGCCCGGCCAGCGTTTCACGGCGCCCAGCAGCGCACATCGGACCTGGATGTGGACCTTCTCGCAGTTTGACGGACAGGCTCGTGGCTACTGCCGGCGCCCATGTCCCTGACGTGTGTACCCACAGTGGCGACCAAGAGTGTTCTATCCAACACTATCCAAGCACTAGACGAGCAAAAGAGCATGGGCAGCATGGACAGGGAGACGGACAGAATCAGGACATGGAGGTAGAGCCGCACCACACAGACCCCGCACACACGACGATCAAAGTGTCCGCCACTGCCGGTTCCCCTGCGCCCTAGTGTCTCCCCCTGCGCCTCCCCTCTGCGCCCCTCTGCGCCCCTCTGCGCCCCTCTGCGCCCCGATGATCTGCCCTACGCCCCCCCCGCTCACCCAGCTGCCAGCTGACCCGGACGAACGATTCCCTTGTGCGCCCTACGCGCCCTGCGGATCCCTGCGGATCCCTTTCGACTAACCCGACAGGAATCTTGGCTGTTCTCAAAGGGTCATCAAAGGGTCAAATGCCAGCACAGGGGGTAGAAATCTCCAGGACGGCTCAGGGAAGGACAAGCACTAGGACCCACACTTGACCCACCAAACGACACACACCACCCACATACACCCACACACGCCCACACACATGCCACGCACAAGCCCCTGCGCCCTACGCCCAATAGCCCTTGGCATCTGTCCCTGACACGGCACAGCTCACCAGGACATCAGGGTCAGGCGTGCACAGACCACACTCACATCGCCCCACCCAAGCCTCCAAGTCGGGCTCCACACTGAGTACAGTACAGTCAGAGTTGTGCATGCTTCGTGACGCTCTCCTCCTCTCTCTTGTCACCATCTACTCTCTCTTTCTCACTCATTCTCTCGTCTCTTCACCTCCCACTTGTGCACAACCACCCCCTCAGGCCTGGTCACTCCCCCGGATATCCCTCCACAGCTTGGCGCCAAACCAAGGCCGCATCCCATTCGCATCTCGCGTGTGGCATTCGCCTCGCACTCGACGCTCGGGCCTCTCGACCTCTGCTGTCCTCGTTGATCAAGGAGCGCGTTCTGAACGCAGGTGGGACGCAACCCAACCGACTCTACGAGCGTACAGGTTGCAATAGGGCGCAGGCACGCCACCCTAATCATCACTAGAGCAGTAGCGCCGCAGCTCGCAGCATCTCAGCAGTCCGCTACGTACGCTGGTCCTTTGGCTTTCGCCCTCGGCCTGGCCTCCACCCCATCCCACACACCCCACCCACCAGCCGTCCCAAACCATTCCTTCGCCGACAACATCAATCCATCCATCCATCCTCTTTCCATTTTCTCTCTCCGCCTGGCAACAACACACCTATTATCCCTCCATCAACACGGTCGAGTCGCACTGGCCGACGCGTCTCCACCAGACCGACTGCAGACGACATCAAATCTACATTGGGACATGGAGTGAAACAGCCCTGTCGGTGATCGACTAGCACTCAGCTAGTCTCGGCTCACCGCCAACCCACCCACTCCTCATCTTTTCCAACCGCCTTCCCCCTCCTCTCAACTCGACAAGCGTAGCAGCACAACCCCGCTGTTGTCCGCGTCGCCTCATCCCCCTCCCATCCCCGGCTCCGCTCGCTGCTCGACAAATCTTTCGTCGGTCCTTGAGCCCACGTACCCTCCCACTACCCCTTGTTCTCCCGCACAAGCCTCCAGCCTCCCCGATCCTCCCCTCCCCTCCTCCCCTCCTCCCCTCCTCCCCCGCCCCCCCCCCCCACCTCGTCCTCCTTTCCCCATGTCTTCCACCATAACCGCCACCATGACCGACTTCAAGTTCGACCGCCCGGTCAGCAGGCCGCTGTCCGAGATATCCGAGAACGACGAGTTGCGGAGACGGAGTGCGCGCGTGTCGAGCTACTCGTCGAGCATTAGCTTGAAGGGTGGTGTCGGTGGCGGCGACCGCATCTCACGCCCTGCCAGTGAGGTTCTGGACGACTCGAAGCGAGTCTCGCTGTCGCTGCCCGTGCATACCATCACCCTCAACCTCGCAGACTACACGGGCACGTCATCCCCGTCGGTGCCCAAAGCTGCGCCCGCTCCCGCAGCGGCTACCGCGGCCCACGCTACGACCTCGACTATCACTCCCTCGACATCGGCCGCGGTCGCATCGCTCGTCTCGTCCAGGCGCATGTCTATGCCATTGCCACCAAAGCTCCAGTCGACCCAGGTCATCCCCAGCTTGGTCGAGCGCGCGCCCACGCCAAACCCGGACGCGATGCAGGACGTGCAGGAAGAAGAAGTGGTCGTCGACCTCTCGTGAGTAGCAACAATTCATTGTTCCTAGCGCCTAGCGCCGCCGCGCCACCGCAAAAGCAACATGCACTGACGCCCACCTAGTGAGGAGCACGATGGTGTCTCGCCCCTCTTCATGGCCACCCGCGCTGCCCTGCGGCCGGTCGCCATGCCCGCTTCCGATCTCGCATCGCTCGACTCGGCCAGCGCCTCCATCAACACTGCATCGCCACCATCAACAGCAAACCCATCACTCGACCTTCCCCGCTCCTCCACAGAATCGTCCTTCTCCAAACCCGCAGTCAAGAGCAAGCCAGGGTGGCTGCGGCGTGCATCCATGGCACCATCATTGCGCGCAAAGGCAAGGTCACCCGCGCCCTCCCTCGTCGATCTCCCCCCCGAACCACCTTCCCCACACTTCTCCACCGCGACACCACCAGCTCTTCCCCCTCGCAAGTTCCCCAGTGGGCCCATGGACTTCGGTCCCCCCGTCGCCGGATCGTCCCAGCAGCAGCCTCCACCACTGCCCCCACGCGACACCCACCACCCATCGCACCACTCCCAGAGCCTGCGCGATGTTGGGAGAAGATGGCGCACCGGGGGTGGCGTCTCGCGCTCGGCGTCAAACAGCAGCATTGCGAGTGTGGCTTCCGCGGCACCGGCCAACCCGGTTAGCCACCACCAACGATTCCCCTCGACCGCAACACGTGTGTTGGGTCACGCGGGCAAGGCGGTGTCCAGCACCTGGAACCGTGCGCGCGGAGTCGGCACTAGCATGAGCATCTCGGGAATGAACACGCTCAGCCCGGTGCGGGGTATGGAGCCCGAGCCCGTGAGCCCAGGCCTTCTTACCCGCAAGCTCTCGCACGACATGTCGATCATCCCCCCGGAGGGACTCGTGTTTAGCGACGATGTCGTCAAGCGCAAGTCTCGCCCCGGTCTGCGCGCCCGCGTGTTCGGTCGTGACTTAGGGCAGGCAGGGCGTGCGTGGGGCGTTTTCGACGCCAACGAGGAGCGCGTGGGCGAGGACGAGTACCACCGCCGGCGCCGCCAGTGCCTGCCGGCTGTCGCCATCCGCTGCGTCGAGTACCTTGCTACGATTGGACGCTTGGAGGAGGGCATCTTCCGCATCAGCGGTCGCAGCAGTCACCTTGGGCGCCTCCGCAGGGAGTTCGACGCTGGTGCGGATCTCGACCTGACGCTCGTCGACCCCAGCGATCTCGACCCCCACGCCATCGCGGGCACCTTCAAGAGCTACCTGCGCGAGCTTCCGGACGCAATGATCCCGGTTCACATCGAGCACCGGATCGAGACGTACCTCCGGAAGAAGACCGACGATCTCGACGAGCTTGCCGGGCTTCTTGGCCAGCTCCCGAGCGCCAACTGGTTCCTTCTGGCGGACGTAATCATGCTGATCGATTTGATTCCCAAGTCGATCGACGTGAACCGCATGAGCCACCAGGCGCTGATGCTGTCGCTGGGACCCACCCTGAGGTTATCGGGCGAGCACGTCCAGTACTTTGTTCGCCACCGTGAGCGCCTCTTCGCAGACCCGCCCGCCGTGTCGCCGCGCGAGATGGTCGACTTTGGCGACGAGGAGATCCCGCCTCTGTCGCCCGTGTACAGCGAGCTTTCGTTCCACGGCGTCGCCGCAGCTCCTCCGCCTCTGCCCAAGCGCCCAGCTCCCAAGGTGTCCAAGCGCCCCAGCTTTGGCAACCTGCTGGCGAGCGCCAGGTCGTCGGCGATGCGCAAGAGCCAGAGCGACCACACGCTCATGCTTAGCCACCACCACACTGGCCCGGCCGCCATAACCCCACCTCCTCGCCTGGCGCTTCCTGAGAACCTCCGGAACCTCCAGAGCGTCAAGCCTGTCCAGGTCAGCCACGTCTTTGTCGAGACGGACCCCGACGAGACGGAGGAACTCCGCTCCAGCACCGGCCACCAGTACCAGCCGCCAGCCAAGGCCAGCGACCACGTCGACGACCACCACTATGCTCCCGGCACAGTTGCTGCCCGTGCCCGCGTCTACTCTGCCGCTACCGGGTCCTCCGCTGCGTCGGGCGCCACACCGATCGCAGACCGTTTCCAGCGCTCCAGCACCACCATCAACAACCTGGGCGGCAGCTCGCTCTCGCTCTCGTCGTTGTCGTCGCTCTCGTCGAGCCTCGGTCACAACTCGGGTCACAGCACAACTGGCACCGAGCTGCAGGCGCCGCCGAACCCGATGGTCACCATCCGCCGCTCCCCGCCTGTGCTGTTCTCGTCTACCGTTACCACGATGACCAACGAGGCCAACGTCGTGGCCGCGGCAGCAGCAGAGTCCCAGAACCCGCCTGCCAGCAAGGGCGTGAAGCGCAAGGATGACGACGGTGCCGAGCGCACGCGCGAGGGTGACCGCGACTCGGCCAAGCGGCTCAGTGCCGGCCCAGGCGTGCTGGGAGTCGCCGGCGACGAGCCGATGCTCTAATCTGTGCATATGTGCAGGCCTGGTGCCTGTGCACCTCGGAGTGGCCCCACCATCCCAATAATCCTACCCACTGTGCCTACTCGAACGCCAACTCCATTTGCCAGCCTCATACTGCAACTCCATTTGTCCCTCTGTCCACCACACAATAGTGTCTTGTTAGCTACGATGTACGATGATACCAGGTGCACGTGATCGGGACGCGCGCCAACCGCTCTGACAGGACAGACAGGACGCGTCCCGCTCATCAACCTCCTCACCAACTCATTAACACAAGACATTGCCCCATGTAGCCCCGCACCTGGCCCCGAGCCCGCTCTCAACCCGCGTCGAGCCCGATTGATTCCCATGTAATGTCTGTCACGCGTGAGCCCCGTGACCATTCTCCTATCAGTCACATTTCACGTCCCGACGCCACCCTGGCCCGCGACCCCGCATTCCTGCTCCCGCTCCCGACCACAGCCACTCATGTCGGCCCGCCAGTAGTGCACCTCTCGGCAGCCCTGCTGCCCACATTGCGACGGGTTTCCCGGAGAGATCGTGGATCTTCCCCGAAGGGCTCACGTGAGTGCTAGCTCCATACCGTCTGCAAGTCTAGAGGTTCGAACCGGCGCCTTACTGTAGGTGCAGCGCAGCTGTGTCTTGACTACTCTGTGCCCGCAGATATGGGCCGTGACAGAGCTGCTGCTCTGCCAATACGGCAGCTGGGCGGCGTGCAGGGCCACGCGAGAGTACAGCATGCCGAGCTGAGTCTGCAAGTCCGGGACAAGGGTAGCGGACGGGCCTAGGCAGCAGTGGACACGCTCCGGCGGCAGAGTACGGGCAGATAGTCCTAAACGCGGGGTACGTGGTGCTGGATGCAGAGGCCACGGGGTGCATCAAGAATCCTAGAATGAAACCAGTTCAAAGAGGGGGAGCGAAGGGAGGAGAGCAGGGAGGGCGAAGGGATGAGAGCAGAGGAGCGAAAGGAGGAGAGGGGAGGCGGGGGAAGGAGGTTGGGTGGGCTCAAGGGATTAGAAGGCCGAGGCGAAGAGGAGCGCGGCGCCGAGCGCGAGCGCCGAGACGGCAGCCTTGCCCGCGCCGCTGGTGGGCGTGGTCGAGGGGCTGGCGCTCGCGCTGGCGCTCGTGCTCGACGCACGGGCGGGCGGCGCGGGCGAGGTGGGCTTGACGGCGGCCGAGTCGGCGGCACTGGCGACGGGGGTGACGGCGGCGTCGGCGACGGCAGGGGTGGCCTCGGCGTCCGAGGGAGCGGCGGGGGTGGCCTCGGCGTCCGAGGGAGCGGCGTCCGAGACGATGGTCATGGGCCCCGACCACTCCATCGACGCGTACGCGTCCGGGTCGGTGCACGCGCCCGGGCGCTCGCTGTACACCGGGTCGGACATGTTCATGCCGCTCAGGTTGCCGATGCACACCGCGCAGGGGATGACCTTGGCCCACTCCTCTTCCTGCCGTCAGAGCTGGATCTGGGCACGGATGTTGTGTCTTCCACAGCAGGTGCCACCCCCCTTTCGCCGGCCGGCCGGCTCGCCCGCCCCCAACCCCCCACCCCACCCCCCACGCACCTTGCAGATCTCCATGCACGCGCTGCCGGCCTGGGGCATGACGACCTCGCCGCAGATCCCGGCGTACTTGACATAGTCGGCGCACTGGTCGACACAGCCGACGGGCACGAGGTCGGCGTAGTTGATCTGGTTCTGGCGGGCGAAGAGGAACGCCTTGGGCGCGGCGGCGGCCGAGACGGCGGCGGCGGCAACTGGGTCAGCGGCGCCGCGGGCGGCTCACAGAGGAGGACGGCGGAGCGCATAACGAGCGTGGTAAGGAGCGTGAGTGTTAGTGTAGTGTGGTAGTGGGCGATGGCAAGATGGCAAGACGATGACAAGAGCAGAAGAAGTGGACCGCGCGCTGCCAAATGGCGCGCGGACCGTGCGCGGGGCCTTCCGGTGGAAGCGCAGCTGGTCGTGAGCGGTGAGGAGAGGTGAGCGGTCGTGGAATGGTCAGTGAGCAGGGTGGGCCGGCGCCCGGGGCTGTCGCACGAGCTGACGCGGCTGGCGGCGGGCTCTACGCGTCCTCTGCAGCGTGGGTTGGGCGATGCGTCGGACAATACGAGGGCAAAACCAGGTGGAAACACGGGTGGCGTCAGGGGCGCGGTCTGTGCTATTGTTGGCAACGTTATTCTCGTTAACCTCGGCCGGCGTTCTGCGAGATTCGACCCTTTGATGAGTGGCGCGGAACGCGTGGTGATGGCAAGGTGAGGATCCGTACATAGATATCCGGCCTACTGCGCCGGTGGCCATCTGCCCTTGAGCTCTGACGGCTTGAGCTGTCTCGGCTCCTCCTCCTTCTCCTCCTCCGCGGTCAGCTTGGGTGCCGGCTTGCGCTTCAGCGAAGGCTTGGGCTGCAGCTCCGGCTTGGGTTTGACCTCGGGCTCGTCCTCAGCCTTTGGCTTCATCTCAGGCTTCGGTTGCAGCTCCGGCTTCGGCTTGACCTCGGGCTTGGGCTTGACCGCCGGCGGCGCCTTGGGCGACGTGGCAGACGGCGACGTGGCACTCACGCTGGCCGATCGCGTCGGCGAGGCAGGATCCGTGCTCTTGCGCACAGGTTTGGGCGCCAGCGGTGGTGGCTTCCGCTCGTCCTTGTCGACGCTCATGCTGCGCGGCTTGGGCGCCAGCGGCGGCTTTTGCCCGTCTGTCTTGTCGATGCTCATGCCCCTTGGCTTGGGCGCGATCGGCGGCTTCTTCTCCTTCGCCTCGCTCGGCTGCGGAGAGACCTCCGCGGGCGCTTTCGTCTCGCTCTCGCTCATCTTCCTCCTTGGGGCGGGCGGCGGCGGCGGTTTAGACGCCAGCACGGGCTTGGTTGCCTCGCCCGCCTGCACCTCCTTCTGGCGCACGAGGTCGGCGAGAGCATCAGGCTTCGGCTTCGGCCGGTTGTCCGGGAGGACGGCGGGGATGAGGTTGTCGGCCGCGGGTGCGTCCCAGTCGAGCGTCGAGCTCTTGGTCGGGGTCGGGCGCGGGCGGGGCGGCAGCGCCGGCGCAGCGCTCGCGGTGCTGGCCAAGCTCGTCCCGCTGGCCACGCTCGCGGCGCTCGGCTTGCGCTGCGGCAGTGGCGGGGCCGGGCGCACGGGCGACGGCACAAGAACAAAGTCACCCGTCGACATCGGCGTCACCTCGTTCGTGTCGGGCGGCAGGCCGATCTTGCGGAACTCGGACGCGGCCGGAGGCGGGGGCGCAGGACGGCGGCGCGGCTCATACGGCGCATGTTCTACCGACGCAGGGGACGCTGTGCCGCTGCGTGGCGGGAGGGGCGGAGGTTGCCCGAGGCGCGCGTATGCAGAGTTGACCGTGTCCCTGAAGTTTGGCTTGCGGGGCTGGGGCTTGCTGTCTCGCGAGAATGATGGCGGGAGCTTTGGCTCGGGCGTCGAGGCCCCCGAGCGGGCTGGCGACGGCGCCAGGCTCACACTCGTGAACTCCTTCACGAGGCCACGGACGCCGCCAGCAGCCGCGCGCTCAATCTGGTCGTCGAGCCGGCCGCTTGCACTCGCCTCGCGCGCCTTGTTCGCGAGCTCGGCCGCAATGGCAGAGCGCCGCGTCTCGTCCACCTCCGGCACCACCGCCTCAAACAGCGCAAACACCGGCCGGTGGTCGGATGTGCGCAGATCCGGCGTGCAGTTGTAAGCGCGCAGGTGCAGCCCCTCGCCCTTGTAGAGCACACGGTCGGTCCACGCGGGGATGCGCTGCTTCTCGCTCGAGTCGTACGTGTCCGTCCCGTTGTCGTACTTGTACGTGGGGCGGAAGGTAAGTGCGCCTTCTGAGTACCCAGGGAACACCTCGCCGTCATCACGCGCAAGCGACAGCTGGTCCGCCGCGACTAAGACGTCGAGCTCATCCTGCTCCGCTGCGGCGCGCACCTCCTCGTTCGACAGGTCGATGCGGTAGTTGAAGTCGGCTGCCCAGATGACAATGTCGTGTGAGTCGATCGTCTTGCCCCTCAGGAACGAGAGGCCGTTCGAGATGGTGCGGTAGTCGGCATTGCGGTCCATGTACGCCGATTGCCCCGCCGCCAGATGGCACGTCATGAGACACACGGACGCGTCGTACAGCTGGAACCGGAAACCGATGCCGCCCTTGTTCCCCGACAGGCCCTGCAATCCCGTCTTCTTGGAGGCATACTCGATCCCGCGGATCACAGGCAGCAAGCTCTCCTTGACGATGACCATGAGCGCCGTGCCTACGAGCTGCTCACTGCGCAGCATGATGTATCTGTCCTCCTGCGAGTGGCGACCGAACGTCTCCATGATCTGGTTCTCCCACACGCGCCTGTTGTCAGCTTAAACAAGACCACAGGAAGCTCACTTCTTGGCTGGATCGGGCTGCACTATCTGCTGCGGGGTCAACTCGACAATCTCCTGGAACGCGATCGAGTAGATGTCCGCCGTGAGGTCGCCAGGGAAGAGCCACCCGTCGAGCGAATCGTCCGGCAGCTTGCCGTTGACGTTCCAAGTGCCGCTGAAGAACTTGAGGTTGCGCGGCGTCGAGTACTCGCTGCGGCGCGCGAGGAGCGCGCTCTGCACCGAGTCGCTGACAGGGTCGAACAGCACGACGGGCCGCTGCCCCGCCATGAGACCCAGGAGGAGGTCAATGGCGGCCTGCTTGTCCTTATCGAGGAAGTTGTTGATGTACGCGCGGCCGACGCTCTTGGTCGCATCGCTGATGAGACCGGCGAACGTCTTGCGGCCACTGCGGGTTGCGCTAGTGTTGAGTGCACCGGTGCCCGCGTACGTCTTGCTTAACCGGTCACCGTTGTCAGCCCACAGCTCGCGATGTGCCGACCACAGCGTTGGGCTGTTGAGGAGCGCGCTCCCCTGCGAGCTGAGGAACCTTCTCAGCGCAATTGTGCTCAGCACCTCCTGTACATAGTTGGTGCGGTCGAGACAGTCGAGGCAGTTGGTCCGGAAAGTGCCGTGCTGCGTCGCTATCGGCTCGCCGTTGGCCAGGTCGACGGCCGTGTACCCGAACGCGTCGACCGAGTTAGCAATGTCGCCCATTGCGTTCAGGTCGGTGCGGACCGCCTCGTGCCCGCCGATGCGCACGGCCGAGTGGAAGTCGTACGGCGTGTACGTGAGGCGGGCGATGCTGTCTGCCGAGTCGTCGTCGGCGAGCGACGCCTTGAGCGCGCGGAAACGGTCCGAGTACGCGTTGGATAACATCGACTCGGCGTCCTTCTGGCCCAGGAGGTTCATCGCGTGCACCGCGCCATAGTGTTCGAGCAAGTCGAGGAAGTGCTTGTCGAACGCCGGCTGGGTCGCCTGTGGCGGCCGCGTGATCTCGACCTTCTGCTGCAGCGTCCCGAACCCCTGCTGCGGCTGCTGCCAGAAGAGCGGCACGCTACCGCGGATCTGGGTGTACGACACGATCGTCCCGCCCGTGCTGAGGATCACCTCCGTCTCGACAAAGTTGGCGACGTTGCCGTCGTCGTCGATGCCGCGGGTGCGGAAGCGCGCGCCGGCACGCTTGCAGCTCAGGCGCGAGATGAGGGCCAGCCCGCTCAGCTTGCCCTCCTGCGGCGACCACGAGCCCGGGCCGAGCGGGACCGAGCCCACATACCCCTGGATGACGGGGAGGAGGAGGGCGTGCGCGTCGAGCTCGTCGCGCATCGCGTCCGGCAGGTTCTGCCGAAACACGAGCAGCGGCTGGAGGAGGTGCGCGTTCCACACAAATCTCTCGTCCCATCCCTCGAGGGCGCTGCGCCCGTGACCCGTCTCGTCGGCCACGAGGTTGGTCCCCGGGCTCCCCAGGTGCCGCGAGATGTCCCATCTGCACCCCGCAGCGTGGAAGAACCCGCCCGACTCGAGATACTTGCGCATGCCGTTCCACGGGTCCTCGACGCCCGCCGCCTGCGCGAGGCTCATGTTGTTGGCGCGCGTGTCCGCCCGGTGGTAGTACTCGGCATCCTCGGCGTCGATGGGGTCAAACGAGCTCGAGCTCGGCACCAACCCTGGCGGGTCCCAGAAGTTGGACGTCAGCGAGTGGAACTCGACGGATACGACACGCGCGGGGCGCAGCGTCGAGCCTGGAATTAGGGGCGGGAGGGGAGTCGATGCCGTCAGAAGGAGGAGGAAGACGTCGGGGACGTGTGACCGTTCTACCATTAGCTGCTGCGAGAGGCGATGCACCGCCCCGAGGTCGTGTGCATGGCGCCGCGTCACTGCAACTCACCACTTGGCACGCTGGTCACACCAAGGACGCCCTCGATGGACCGGTACTGCCCTGCTGCCACGAGCCCATTCGTGTCGACTTGGTCAATCGGCAGAAACTCGGCGACGACCACGGACCGCGTCGCCTTGCTCTCCTCTGCGCCAGGCTGACGAAACACGAGGGCATGGGTGTCGGTGAGGAGGAAGAAGGCGCGCGGCTGAGGCCGAAGGTATAGCCTCGCCGGCATGATTAGAGAGAGGGGGGATTAGGATGGGGGGAGGGAGAGATGAATGGCGATGGAGAAAGATGCTGGACGGGATGGCCGAAATGATCGGCAACGCGGAGATGAAGAAGGGCGTGTTTCGTCACCGTCAAGGAACCCCGTCACCAGCCCCTACTTGTAGCGCGGGGCACCAAAACAAAACAGCTTGACGCTCGCTCTCACCTCTACTCGTCTCTCTTTGAGCCATTCAGTAGCGCCTATTCCGCTCCGCTCGTCTCGTATCAAACTGTATCATGTAGTAGTGCATATTAATTGGCGTAGACTCATCTCGCACAGTCTACGGTTATAGTATCTCATGCTCATGTCACTCTCTCCTCTCCACTCTTCCACGCCACTCATCATCGTCCCTGAACGCCCCGCTCCCCTCTGCCTCCTCCGCCTCTCTACAGGCGCTGCTTGACAGCGCGGGCAATCTGGCGCGCGTATATCAAGCAGAAGCCGGTGGCTATAGGCAGCGCCGTCACCAGCAGCCAGAATCCGACGAAGAGCAACACTGGCAGCCAGAACAGGTACAGCATGCGGTCCTCTGCATTGTCAGCCTGGCCCAACTCGTTTGATAGTAACTCACGCTTGACCTGCTCGACCACGCTACTGCTCTGCTGTCCCGATGACCTCGAGTCTTCGCTGGGGCGACGCTTGCGGCGCTGCTTGACCTTGACGGGGGAAGGCGACATCGACGCCTCTGGAAGGTGTGACGTCGTAGCACCCGACTGCACGACTGCGTTGAAAGCCGCCGCAGCCATGGCCTGGGTAAAGAGCTTGACCTCCTCAGGGCTCGTGAGCTTCTGCAGACTGTCCCAGGATGGAGCGGGGAATGCGACCCAGTTGGTCCCAGGGTGCTGTTGCTGGTGCTTCTCCCAGCTGCTGAGGAACGTAGGAAGGGCACCATTTATCGTGTCGCTTATCGGGTGCGAAATGTTGGACAGCGTGCGAGACATCCAGGAGCCCGCCTCGGGAGGTGCGTACGGAGGAGGATCGTCCCGGGGAATCGACTGGAACGCCGAGTTGTTGGGCGACTCGTTGGGCGACGTGCGGCGTGACCTGTTGGGTGGGCTCTCCTTGCGAGCGTCGAGCGAGCGCTGCTTGCTTCTGCGGCGAAGCGAGCGCCGAGAGCGAAGCGCTCTGCTTGCGTTGGAGACACTGTCCACCTCCACACCTTCCTCGTCCGACTCGGACTCGGACGAGCTGGGGTTGTCGTTGTCGATCTCGCTGAGATCCGAGTCGGACTCGGGAGATAGCTCGTAGTCGGACTCGACAACGGGGACGTCGGGGTTGGTCGACCACACTGCCGCGAGCAGCAG
Source organism: Cutaneotrichosporon sp. PK4640 (assembly GCA_023630115.1). NCBI lineage: Eukaryota > Fungi > Basidiomycota > Tremellomycetes > Trichosporonales > Trichosporonaceae > Cutaneotrichosporon > Cutaneotrichosporon sp. PK4640. The sequence goes on along the minus strand of JAMALN010000073.1, from coordinate 12,566 downwards.
GCCTTCGACCTCGTTCTCATCGTCAACCTTGGCAAGGTCGAGAGGCATCTCGCCAAAGACGGTGGGAATGTCGTACGCCGCTCCAGCTTCAAGGAGGATCCGCGCGCACGGGGTATGGCCACAAAGAGCTGCGAGGGCAAGTGGCGTGAACCCGTTGACGTCCTGGAGATCGAGCTCAGCACCGACAGTGATAAGGCGCCGCAGAAGGCGAGGAAAGCCCATGACAGTCGCGAGGTGGAGCAGGGTTTGCTGTGCCTTGTTGTGGTGGTTGACTACACCCGACGTTCCGAGCAACCCAGGAGCCGTTTCGTCCATCCATTCCAGGCACGCAACCAGGGTGGTCTGGAGGTCTTGTGGTCCCATCACTGGTGACGTCGATGCGGCATCCAGTTGGTCATCGCTGTCGATCGCAGCTTGATCCGCAGGCAGAGCAGCCGAGGCGTCAAAAGGTGATGGCTTCCCCGCGGGACTCATGCTCGACCGATCGCTGAAGTCGCTGTTCTGGTTGGAACGGCTCAGATGATCAACGAGCCGCATCGCAGGATCTGCGGCAGCATGGCGCTGGCGCACCTCGAGCATTAATCGCATCCTGCGCAAAGTCAGTACATGTCCCCCGGCGGGGTACTCACATTTCCTTGTCCATGCCAGTGTACCGGAACAGCATGGCAGGAGCAGTGGGATCCTTCAAGTGACCTTGGACAGTCACCTCGACGTCGCCCGGAGTGTTGCTCGGCGGCAAAGTGCACTGTAAGAACGTATCGGACACGAAAGTCGTGAGAGCCACCCGGCCGCCGAAGGCGATGACGGTGTCAGGCTGGAACAGACGGCCAGCGATGGCAACCGGCGTTCCGCCAGCCATATCTCCTTCGGCGGGGATGACGTGCGACACAACTGGGACAGGCTGCGTCGGCACTTGCTGCTGCTGCTGCTGCTGCTGCTGCTGTTGCTGTTGCTGCTGCTGTGCGAGCATGGCCAACAAAGCTCTGGTCTGAGCTTCATGGTCGTTGGGGTTGCTGTTAACGTGAGGAAGCGAACCCGTGTGCTGGAAGGGCGAAGGCCCAGTACCAAGGTCGAGGCCTCCCATGCCGATGTTGGGTGACAAGTTGAGGGCATGCATGGGGCTGATCGCGCTGCTGCTCTCGCCGCCAGAGTAGTCGATCATGTCGTCCAACGAAGTGTTCTCGGGCGGCAGACCGCTGTCGCTGAATATGCTGCCCTGGTTGTTGAAGCCAGAGAAGACCGACGAGTGGTCATCCTGGTAGCTGCTCGACGACACGGACGCGTGGCTGGACCCGCCGCCGAACATCAACATGTTCTCCAACTCGGACGCCACGTTCGCCATGTCGACGTCGTGCTGGGGGATGGGCTGCTGGTTGGAAAACAGCGGGTTCTGCGCCGCGCCAAGTGCCGAAAGGTCGAGGCCCTGGTGAGACGCGCTGAGCTCGCTGTGGAACATGTCGTTCGAGCCAAGCCCGTTGACCCCAAGACCACCACCCATACCGCCACCCATACCGTTGAGGCCAGGGTTGGGACTCGGCGCATGCGAAGACGGGTTGGACATGGTGTTGATGTTGGTCATGGGCGTCATACCCGCAAAGTTGGGCCGGCGCAGAGCATCGGGGCTGACAGTCGACTGCTGTACCGCATCCGGCGTCCAGTTGGTGATGTCGGGTTGCGACGCATACGACGACGCCGAAGCCTGTCGGGAAAGGCGCGGGCGCTGGTTCTCGGCCTGGTTCAGGAAGTCGAACGGCAGCGCAGAGGTCTGCACCGCGGGCGACTGCGACGGAGGGCGTTCGTAGGGCTTGCCTTGGCGCACCTGCGGGGTCTGCTTCTGCGTCACGGCGCCGACCTCGGAGGTGACACTCATCTCGCTCTCGGAAGGAGCGGGAGACACGCGCTGAGACGACGCAGTGCTCATCCGCCCCTTTCTTGAGCGAGCAGGCTGGGGCCCGCCGACGGCGGCAAAGCGGTCGACGCGGGGCTTGGACTTGGCATCGGTCTTGTGGTCATCGGTAATCTTGATCGGATGCGTCATCTCGGAGGCAATGATGCGCCCGTCAAACGTGCGCAGGGTGAACTTGATCCGGAAGCCAACCTTCTCGCCGTGGCACTTGCAGTAGCAGATGACGCGGAATGGGAGCCAGAAGGCCGAGCCGTCCTTGACAGCGACGTCGGGTGGCGAGTTGAACAAGACAATCTCGTGGCGCCAATCCGGGATGGTGGGGTCCCAAGGCGGCTCCTCCACCACCTGGCCGATCCTGTGCGGGTCGTACTGGACCGCGTTCTCGCCCGTGATGTAGTCCTCGGTTGGTGGGTGGAGGGAAGGTCGTGGAGCGTTGGGGGTGACGGCCTCGGTGTCGGTGGCGACCTGCTTCTTCCTCGCAGCATCCTTGTTCTGCCGCCGGCGCTCCTCGCGGGCACGGCAGCGCTTGCAGGCGTAGACCCGCTTGCCGTTCTCCCCGCTCATGTAGACGGCCGTCTCCACATAGGCGAGCTGCTGTAACGGGATCGCGCCTTGGGCCAGCTGCTTCTTGGAGCTTGTCTTGGTCGTCGTGCCCGCTTGCAGCCGGAGGCCGCGGAAGTTGGCTAACCTCTCGAACGTGTATAAGGTGTTGCCCGAGGGATCTTGGGGAATGAGTTTGGCGAGGGTGGGGTGTGGGTTGGGGGCGGATGGGGAGATAGGAATCTGGCGGAGCATGTCGATGATGACGCGAATCGCGGTCTCAACGCGCTGTTTGTGGATGTTCTGCGGGTCACCCTGCAGCAGGATCTTGTTGCGGCGACTGCGAAGGGTCAGCACACGTCGACTTTGTCAGCACCCACGTAGAATATCCCGCAGCAATGTCGTCCAACGTCGGCATCGAGATTTGGAGGCCATCGACAGTATAGTTGCGCCTGGGCGGCTCGGTTCGTGACCCTCCGTGCCCGGATCCCGCGACGCTCTGGGCGGCAGAGGTGGACGGCCTGGACGACGCCGCGCCTACTGCCTGCCCTGCCTGCCCCGGGGTTGCAGCCTTGCCATCAGGCTTTGACTCGTTCGGGCGGATGCCAAAGTTGCCGAAAGAACCATACGAATTGCTGGGCGTCAGTAGGGATCACAAGGTGCTTCGCAACTTCGCGCGCGCACGCCGCCGCGCCGAGTGGCGTTCGGCGAGTGGCTGCGATGACGTGTGATGGAGCAGGGGGGGACTCACGCTCCAGTTAAGTTGTTGAGAATGGCCTGCATGCCTTGCATGAGTTGGCCAGTGCTGTGGGGAAAGGTGAGGAGGCCGTTTGGACCTGTGGGTACGTTATCGCCACTGTTGTTGTTGTTCTCTGGGGACGATGGTATGGTTGATCGTGTAGAGAAGGGTGACGAGGTCGAGGATGAGTCCATTGCCGGCGCGCGATGGCGTGGACGAACGGCGCTGGTGGTGCGGAAAGGAGCCGGGGCGATCTAAGCGTGCGTGGTAAGGGGGTGGACGAGGTGACAATTGTGGGATATGGTGGGAATGAGAAAGCGACAATGTGTTTCGGACATGCAAACTGGACGCAACCAAGGTCGACCTCCTTGTCGTTGAGAGGGGGCGCGGCGCAGTGCTTGGCGCGCGATGCGGAGATGACTAGCCGCGTTGCCTCTGGAGAGCGCTCACTGGTCGAGAGACGAATGAGGCTGCGAGCGAGGTGGGAAGAGGCGTGGTTGCGGGAGAGGCTTGGGAGAGATGAATAGAGTGTGAGGGGGGGTGATGGGATGAATGAAAAGGATGCAAGGATGGCGATGAAAGAATGTGGTCGATGAAGAGGGAGGGGTGAGAGAGGGGGGTGGGAGGGGGGGATGAGGGATGGGACCTAGGGAAGGAGAGGGGGGAGGGAGGTGAGGCTAGAACCGGTGTCGAGGGGTGGCGGATTGCGTGGCGAGGCTCTGCGGTGGCGGCTGCAGAGTTAAGGACAGTGCCAGGGTAGACTAAGCCGAATTCGAGGAATTGAACCCCCACGCGCGTCGACGTGGTAAATAGTGTAAAGGCGTGGATGGATGGATGCGGTTGTGGTAGAGTAGTTGTTGAGAGATGACAAGTGGGTGGTGAAGAGAAGTGACGGGATGGTTGGTTGCAAGGGATGGATGATGAGCGCTGTGCAAAGAAAGACTCGGCGTGATAGGACGGGGGAGGGGGATCACACCACACCAGCCAGCAGGTAGCAGAGAGACAGAGTGACGGGAGCGAGCCGCGTGTCGGCTTGAACTTGACCCGGCGACATGCATCGCTGGCAACAGCAAGGCCAGCAGGAGTGTGCAAGGCACAGCACAGAGCAAGAAGGCCAGTAGGGAAGGAGGAGGGGAGGAGGGGGTTACAGTTACCGGACCAGGAAACATTCTGCCCCTCAAGGGCCACCCCTCTAAAGGCCGAGACAGTCCATCTACAGGCAGGCGGCAGGCGGGCCGAGGTCCGAGGGCGCAAAGGGGCGCAACCCAGGCAGACTGGCCTGGCGGGGCGAGGGAGGCCGAGGGCCGAGGGGCGCAGGAGGGCGCAGAGGGCGCAGACAGGCAGAGGCCGAGGGACGTGCAGTCAGAAGGGGGCGCAAGAGGGGGAATGAGCGACGCAGTGTCAATCCTTCATCGTGATTCGCTCTCTCCTGAACCCTGACTATCCGTTGCGCCTGTCCCTGTCCGATCCCTCCACCCAGGCTTCCATTACTCCCACTTGAAATCCCTTTACCCAACAGTCCATTAGTTCCCATTAGACTTCTCACGTCATGGGCACTAGATCTCGCTCATGCCTCACTCAGTTGCGTCCGAGGTATAACAACTGCGCCGCAGCAATTGCGCGCTCGGCGCGTCTCTCCTCGGCTGGTGGGTAAACTGCGATATCTATCGAGCAGGTCAGCGATCGGCGAGCGTATCGAGCTACATTGAACTCGCGAGCGCAGTGAGCGGCGGCTGGGCGGGCAGGAATCTCTTTGCCTCTGCACCACTCATACTCCGGGGCACCAAGGGGTCGAAGGTGGTGCCGGCATCGACGGTCGGGGTCGCGAACCAATGGACTTGGCTGGGAACCAGAACAGGGTTTGGCAGGGCCAACTCCACTCCAGCTGGTCAGACGGATCGGCGAGGCGGGGCGTTCAAGCTTGGCGGCAGCGCCGACGGAGGATTAGATGCGGGGGCGGGGTGGGCTGGCCAGGCCCAGCGCTATCTTGGTTAGTGGAGCGAGGGCGCGGTCGGCGGTGGGCGGTCGCGGAAGTGACACGGCACCGGAGACAAGGTGGGTGGAGAGGATTGAGCAAGTCATCGCGCAATCAGCGGCCGGCGCCGGGCGCCGTGCTCCGCACCACAGACGCCGATCCCAGGCCGAGGCTGCGCCATGCATGAATAGGTGAATAGGAATACACGGTGTGCCATCCAACAGACCTCGGTCCCCACTCTCGGTCACCATCTACCCTGTCCACTACCCCGCACTCAATCACAGCCATCCCGCACTAGCCATACGCCATCCGACCTCCCTTCTCGGTCACCTCGCACTATCATGTCGTCGTCAGTCTGGCGTGACCGGAACTGAAACGAGGTGTCGCCTTCTCCTCGGATCCTTGGAAGAGGTGGAGCAGGCCCCGTCCCCGTCCCCCGAGAGCATCCGCCCCCCTGATCGACGAGGCACCGAAGTCGCCGCCCGGCCGCGGCGGCCGGTGCACTTCTCTGCGACCGGATCCGCAGCTTGTCGCGTGCAACGCAGTGACGTCGAGCCCTCGCTTGCGCACTCGATCTGCTCGAGGCACCGGCGCCGGGTGGCGCTGGCAGTTTCTGGGCCGGCGCCACGCGCCACGAAACCCAGCAGTTTTGGGCGCATGCAACTTGGCACCAAGCACCAAGCATTAGAGTTTGGAGCGGCGCGTTTCAGCTCGACGCGGTGCGTCCATAGCCCACTCGGTCAACCGCGCGTCACCGAGGACGCACAGCCAACATTGACATGCCGTTTGTTTACTCCGAGCGGTCCGGAGCACCACACTCCCACAATCCCTCCGACCTCGGCATGTCGGCGGACACAGGGTCTGACAATTCTGAACGCCGCGAGTGCAGGTCGACTCGCTTGCGATCGCACGATCGCAGTGGGAATGTATGAATGCAGCAGTGGCGCATACATACATGGAAGGATCTGGCTGCCTTGCTGGCTGCCTGGCGGCCGGGGTCATGGTCATGGGTTGTCAGTCACGGGCGGGGTGGAGAACCGTGCAGAGCAAAACAAGCGCACGAGCCTCACGTACCATACCTCGTAACCCAAACTTTGGACTTCTACACTTCAGACTCTTTGGATCCACTCCATCCGCCTCCCTTCGCCTCTGGCACGAGCTGGCCTCGGCCTGTCGTCCGTTTGCACCTGCCTGACGACATTACGAGCTTTACGACTGCCTCCTACCCATACGCCTCCGACGACTCCGCCTCCTCCCCTCTCCTCCTCCCTCCCCGCTCCCTCTCCCTCCCTGCCCCCTCCCCTCTCCCACCCTCCCCTCCCTTCCTCCCTCGCACCATGCCCGACGACCCGCCCGCGGGCTTAAAGCTCGTCGCGTGGGACGACTACCGCCGCGCTCACGCGCCCGACGCCCCGGCCCAGGACACCGAGGCCGACGTATTCGACGCCGAAGCGAGCAGCGACGAGGACGAGGCCGACACGGCGCCCTGCCCCGGCCTGCACGCCGCCCTCCGCGCAGCCGCCAAGCCCGCCTTCAAGCTCGCGTCGTACGCCCCCGCCACCGCACGCGCATCCGCCGCCGACCTCCACCGCGCCATCCACGTCCCGACCTTTGCCCTCGTCCGCACCCCGCGCAAGCCCGCTCCCACCAGCCCGCGCAAACCCCGTGCTCCAGCCAGCCCGCGCGCCGCGCGCAAGGCAGCCGCCGCCGCCGACCCCGGCGAGATCCCCAAGCGCGCCGCCAAGGTCATCGAGCTCACCCTCCCGCCCAAGAAGCGCCCGCGCACCAAGACCCGCACCGAGACCAAGCTTGACCCGGACCCCAAGCACAAGCACAAGCCCGTCGCCCGCCGCCCCCTCCTGCCAAAGGTGCCCAACGCGGCGTAGTCGCCAGCTGGCTGCAGCAGAGCAGAGCACCAGACGCGCCCCTGTCCCGAAAAGTACGCGTCCAACCTTGTTTGCTCATGTTGATTCCAGGCCCACGTCATCACGTCCCCTCCGACAGTCCTTACGACCCGAACTGCATATCCGCCAGCACGTCTACTATCCAGCCCGGCGGCACGCCCCACGCTCATTGTATCCGATGCACTCATGACTGCATGATCGCCGGGGTTAATTGAAGGTATTGCTAGCGCCTGCGTTGAGTATTTCTGGGCGCGCACAACCGTAATTATTTCGCCTCAGAATATGATTTTGTTGGGTAATCATAGGTTCGATTCTCGGACCGTGACTACCAGCTATTCAAAAACCGCTCCTTTTGCATTGTCCTTGTCGCATTATCCAGCGGCTCTTGAGTGCTCAAACGACAATAACGACAGCAGAGGTCCCTTTGGGTGAAGTGGGTCGACTGCCAAAAAGGCCAACACGATCTGCTGAAGTGGGGCAGGTGTGCCTGGCTGATCGGCTGAAGTCAGGTTGGCGAGCTGTTGATCCATCCGCAGCGCTGATCGATGGATGGTCTGGAGTGGACGATCGACGGTCTGGAGTGGACTGGATGACTGGAGCGTGGAGTTGGATCGGCGCATCGAAGGTGCTGTGCATCTGTGACCACGCAGCACCCTCACCAAGCTCCCCAGCTCTCCACGGCCTCCGCTGCTACTTGGACTCGTGTTTTTGGGGCTTTCTCGCGGGCCCTTCCGCGCTCCCGCCTTGGTAGCGCCGGGGATGGCATACGCGGAAGAGCGCAAAGCTCTCTACCTGCAGCGCGCCGCGTGCGGCAAAGGAGAGGCTGAATCTGTCCGTAAGATCCTTGCAGCAAATGTCAGTCGGTCACTGCCCCCACCCCCGACGGAGAGGCGTCTCCCAAGCCACAGACCCTTGAGGTGACAGACCACCGTGTCCCCACCCCTACCCCACTCGCAGCCGCGCAGCCGTCTTAGCCGTCATTACAGTGGTGATGCATACTCGAACAACGTCTAGTGCGTCCGTGCCTTCGCGCCTGCTGTCAGCTCTGAGCTCATCGCGCTAGCTCACCGTCCACATACATGTTGCGCGTCGCCGCCGGCAGCTGCGCAACCATACCGTCCAGCTCGCGGGTGAGCAACACCTGGCACCCGAGGCGCGAGCTGGCGTCAGCTAAGGATAACAAGGGCAAAGCGGCACAAGCGCTCGAGCAGGAGGTAGTCGGGAGGATGGGTCGGAGACAGCTGGGACCCAGCTATCCCCGGCGCTTCGGGCACACTTCAGCGCGGGCGCAGTTCGGCGCTCCGAGCGCGTGGCAGTGCTTCGCCCCGCGCCCCCCGCCACCCCACTCGCCCAGCCCTCCACTGCACACTCACGTGTCCTCGAGCCCGAAGGCGAGGTCGAGCATGTCGTTCTCCTCGTCGTCGGCCTCCGGGAGCTTGTCAAACGACGCGGGGTCGATGATAACATGGCACGTCGAGCAGGCGACGGAGCGCTCGCATGCACCTGGGGTCAGCTCAAGCTCTAGGACTCCGAGCTCGCCAGCGTGGGATCGCGGCACTACCGCCGAGGCGAGGGAAGGTCGGCACCGCTGCCCTGCACCTTCCTCCCCTGCTCTCTCGCTCTGGGATCCACCGCCATGCCCATGCCCTCGCCCACGCCCCCCACTCACCCTCGAGGTCAATGTCGTGCTCGTGCGCCAGCGACAGCAGGTCGTCCCCCTCGTTGCCCTCGATCGTCTTGATCACATTCCCCTTCGAGTCGGTGTACGTGACCTTGATGCTGGGGTCAGCTCAACTATTCCCTACAAGCTCACCCTGTCCCAGGCTTTGGCCGCACGAGGTCGCCGTGGCGCGCGACTGGGGTCAGCTTCGTCTTCAAAGTGTACACAGCTGTCCCGCGGAGCGGAAGACGACGTACTGGCAGAAGCGGAAAACGGCCGCAGCAGTGGCGGGGCGGCGCGCGCAGGCAATGGGGCCTTGGTGGCGGCGGTGGCGGCGACGCGGCGGAGGAGGGCGGTGGGCCTGAACATGGTGGCGATGGAAAGTGAAGAGGGAGGATGGACGGAAGTCGGAAGTGGCCAGAGATTATTTCCAAACCCTCCCAGTGGTCGGCGCTCGGCTCGGAGTGGAGGCGGAGTTTGGGTCATCTCCGTCGCCGATGCTGACACAGGTGGGCAGTGCCGTACGCCGTACATCCGGAGACATGCATTCGCCTCGTGTCCTCCACGCTTCGCGTAATGGCAGCTTGGGCAGACATGCATTGCAGGTACAGAGTGGGCTAGTGCGGATCGCCTGCGCGGCTGACGGCTGAGGCCCTCGATTCGAAGAGTCCCAGCTCCTCCAATCCTCCGTGCCGGGAGAAGCTGGAAGCTTGGCGGCCTCACGGCTCACAATGACCTCGTGCCTCGTGCAGCACCGAGATGACACCCGGAAGGCATATGGCATAACACAGGTGGCGACAGGATCATGAGAATCACATGCGTGTCGCATGATGTCCTCGGTGCCCGACGGCCGAAGCCGCCTGTTCGGCCCCGACCTTGTGACTGGCACTGATCCGTCACGATCCGTCACCCTCGCCGCATGATCAGCGCAAGATCGTGGATCAAGCGATCATGCGAGACCGAGATCGAGCTGCAGCGCCGAGCTGCGAGACGCCCGTTGCCCGTTGCCCGTTGCCATGCGTCAGTGGCGCAGAGCGAGATCGTGCGTGACGGACACGGCGACTTGCCCCCGCCGCACGGACCGGCGATCGGTGGCGCCGCCGCCCACCTCGCCCCTCTCCATCGCATCGCACCGTCACCGAGTACCTCACCCCTCCTCTCGTCAGCATCTGCACGGGTGGCAGATCACGTCTCTCGCGCCCTCTCGCACCACAAACTCCGGGGTACCCCGCAGGCCCTGCGGATCCCACGGGGCCGCGGGTCGGCGATGACGAGGCCGGGCAATACTTTTTAGCGAGCGGTCCGAGCGCGATAGCGTCCGGCGAGATGGCGCGCACACCCGGCGTGATGGCGAGGACCCGATGCAGCACATTGAGCGATGGAAGAGAGATGGCAAAGTGCTCGTGTGGGTGGGGATGCGGGGCCGATGACGCACGTGACTTTCGGTATGTGCGGGCCGACGCCCACCGAGACACTGTGAGATGCAAGCGTGCACAACCCTGTCTCCCATCTCATCTCCTCTCTTCATCCACCATGGAACTCTACATCCCGCCACCGAACGCCTACCTCCCCCGCCTGCCGCCGCCGCGGCCCGTGCTCCCCACCGTCCCCGTTGTGCCGGCGCCCGACCTCCCCGACGTCCTGCACGCCCCCGAGGGGCAGTACACCCTCGCAAAGGGGACGTTCCCCGAGGTCGAGGTGCCCGGCCCGCTGCCCAACGACCTCCCGCGCCCCGGGGCTGCGCCGGCCGGCGCGGCGCTGTACGGCGCCGGCGGGTTCGGGATGGCCGGGCCGAGCTTTGTGCCGATGCCGCCGCTGAGCTCGCCCAACGTCTTCGCCGTGAGCTCGGGCAGCACCCTCGTCAACGGCCAGTGGCAGCCAGGGCATCCGTGCCGCCTCGTGTTCACGGACGTGTGGTACCCCGGCCGCGTGGCAGGCAAGGAGAGCAGCTTTGGCGCGCTCGTCCGCCTGGGCCTGGGCAAGAAGGCGGCGGCGCCCGACGCCGCGCAGCCCTCGGGCGAGGCGCCGCCGCTGTACGAGGAGGAGTATTCCGACACGGAGAGCGACGAGGACAGCGACTACCGGCCCGCGCCGACCACGCCCGCCGCCAACCAGGGGCCCGAGCTGCATGCGCAGGCGCCGCGCAAGTTTGGCAAGGACCGCAAGGTGCGCAAGGAGGGCAAGACGCTCAGCGCGTCGCGGGGCGGGATCATCACCCGCGTCTCGCCAAACCTCAACCTCGGGAGCATCATGGACGACAAGGGCAAGAACGGCGGCGAGCGCGTGCGCTGGGCGTTCTGGAACATGGGCCGCCTGTTTGTGTGGGCCGAGGAGGGCGGGTGTGCTGTGAGTAGCTCACTGAGAGTGGGGCCTGACGGCAGGAAAACCTCGCCACGGTCGTGTTCCAGCAGCCGCCGACGGCGCACGCCATCTCGCAGCTGACGGTCGGGCCGGACAGGCAGGACATTGTCGTCGGCCTCGAGACGGGCGACCTCGTCTATCTCGACTTTATCAACGACCGCACCGAGCGGTTCAATGCTGCGGTGCGTGATGGGGCTGTGCACGAGGCGTCGAGGCGTGATATGGCCGCGGCCAGGTGCCTGGGAGTCACCGGCGGCACGCGTGCCGCGCACACAGATGCACAGACTGGGGATCGAGCTGACAGCAGGGCAAGGTGATCAAGAGCCCCGTCGCCTCGGTGCATTTTGACCCGCGCGGCGGCGACCGCTTCACGGTGCTGTTTGCGGACAACACGATTGCGCAGTACCACCTCTTTGCCGAGGACCCGTCCGAGGCCGCGCTGGGCGTGATCATGGCCGTGCCGCGGCCGTGGACGACGGTGTGGGAGACGGCCGAGGCCGAGGAGGAGGTGAACGCCGCGCAGGACCGCGAGCGCGAGGCGCGCGAGCGCGAGGTGAACGGCAACGGCGCGGCGATGGAGCGCCGCACGAGCGGCATCGAGCGCCGCGGCTCCGTCGGCCTCGAAAAGCCCCTCACCGAGCGCCGCGCGTACCTCGACCGCCTGGTCGAGTGGAAGAACGACGAGTGGAACCACCCCGTCGAGCTCGAGCGGCGCACCGAGCCCATCCGCCAGCCGTGGGCCGGCCGCAACCCCCTGAGCGTCGGCAGACTCGGCGACAGCACGACGATAACTGGTGAGCTGGGCGCGCTCCGAGCTGACAGCAGCGATGGCGTACTCGCCCGACGGGCGCTGGCTCGCCATAACGACCAAGGACGGCCTGCTCCGCCTCCTCGAGACCGAGGAGAACCGCGTCACCGACGTCTTCGAGAGCTACTTTGCCGCACTCACCTGCGTCGCCTGGTCCTCGGACTCGCGCTTCGTCGCCGTCGGCGGGCAGGACGACCTCGTGACGATCTACTCTGCGCGCGAGTCGCGCCTCGTCGCCCGGTGCCAGGGGCACACGGGCTTCGTGACGTGCATCGCCTTCGACCCGACGATGCGCTCCTCGGGCAGAGGCTACCGCTTCGGCAGCGTGGGCGAGGACGGCAAGCTTTTGCTGTGGGACTTCTCGGCTGCGGCGCTCAGAAAGCCGCGGCACCACCACTCCAACTCGGGGCGCTTTGGGGCCGGCCCGGGCAGCAGCGCGAGTCTCACGCTGTTCAACAGTGCGGGCGCGCACTACCACGCCGCGCCGCCCAAGACCGAGGTCGCGCTCCTGCAGCCCGTGCTCGCCAGAATCGTCGAGGGCAACCTCATGACCTCGCTGCATATGGGGCCGAAGAGCGTCGCGACGGTCAGCAGGGCGGGCAGCATCAAGTTCTGGACGCGCCCGCCGCGCGTGCCCCGGAAGCGGGCGGAGAAGAAGCGCGACCACTAGATT
>JAMALN010000072.1:0-70684 GCA_023630115.1 Cutaneotrichosporon sp. PK4640 | reverse complement strand
GTCAGGTCGTTGAGGAACGACTGAAGGTTCTGGTCCAGACCCTGGGGCGGAGATAAGGGTGGCAAGGGCACCTCGTGTCCAGATGGCGAGTGGTGCGCCGAGAGCACGGGCGACATGGCCATGACTGGTGACCGAACCTGGTCAGATCGGGAGCGAGCATGCCCGTACACGTGGTTCTGGCTCTGCTCGACGGACCTGGAGCGCGCATGGCCATACGCCCGCTCTGGTACGGGCTGCTGCGTGACGATCTCCTTAACCGGGGTCGCCTCGTGAAGCGTGATGTGAGGCGCGACTGAGTTGAGGGGCGAGGTGGCGCCGCCACCACGAATGGCGCGGGGACCAGCGGGGTGGGCAACCTGTGACCGTGGGTTGAGCTTCGAGGGCGTGCGAGATGCCGGCGAGTCAATGACCATGCCGTTCGCCGCCTTCTTCGGCGTGGGTCCATTGGGCCGGGGAGGTGGTGTTGCGCGATTCTGGACTGCCTCGTTGTCTGCCAGGGGCACTGGTTTGCGGCGCAATGTCGGGGGAGACGCGGCGGCCACCTTGCGCTGCTTGGGTGGTGGAGCTGGGAGAGGGGGCGAAGGCACTGGCGCGGATGACCTCTGGTGGGGTCTTGGCCCAGACATGCGGTCTTCGTCGTCGCTGTCCGCGTCCATGTTGTACTGCTCGAGGTGTCTGCTGCGGTATTGGACAAGGAGGTGGTAGACAGCTTTCTCCCACGTCTTCTCCTGGCTCAGCAGGGACTGGTAGATCTCCTCCTCGCTCATAGCGTGCCACAGCGTCTTGAGGTTGCACATGAGGTCGACGTCGACGTCCTGGGCGCGAACGGGACGCGCAAGGACTTCGAGAGATGGAGGAGCAGGCATCTGGCGACCGCCCATGAGACGAGGCGCGCGGGAGCGGAAGAACGGGTGGGCCATGATCTCGGGCATGGTGATGCGGAGCTCGGGGTCCTTCTCGAGCATGCGAGCAAGGAGGTCACGCGCCTGCAGGTCGATGTCGGTGGGCATGTCAAACTGACCCGTCTTGACCTTTTGCAGGAGCGTGCGGATGTTGTCGTCGTCAAAGGGCAGACGGCCGGTCAAGAGGGCGAACAGGATGATACCGCACGACCAGATGTCGCTCGCTGTCCCGTTGTACGACTTGCCCGCCACGATCTCCGGGGACGCGTAGTGTGGGCTACCACACGAGGTCTCGAGCAAGTTCTCGTCCGCCTGCCACGCTGCCATGCCAAAGTCTGCCACCTTGATGTTCTTGTGCTGGTCAAGCAGCAAGTTTTCGGGCTTGAGGTCGCGATGGCAGATGTTGAAGCGATGGCAGTAGTCGACCGCGTAGCAGATCTGCTGGAAGTAATGCAGAGCCTCGTGCTGTGGCAGGCGGCCCTTGCGAACGAGGTAGTCGAACAGCTCGCCGCCGGGAACGTACTCCATGACGAGGTAACTGCGGGTCAGTCAGGGTGACCTTCGCGGAGGTTGCCCTCTTCCCAAGCCAGCCAGGGAAGACAAGTCTCCCCATGCCGCCAATTACGGCGTTTGTCACTCACAGGTCGTCGTTGGTCTCCCACACATCGTAGAGCGACAAGACGTTGGGGTGGTCGATGAGCTTCATGATGACAATCTCGCGCTCAATGCCGAGTAACAGCTTCTCAGCCTTGGTGCCTGCCTCGCTCATGCTTAACCGCGACGACATGATCAGACCCTTGGGGACAATCTTGACGGCCGCATACTGGTCGGTCGATGCGTGCTTTGCAATCTTGACGCGGCCTGTGCAGTGTTAGTCGCTGACGACTACCAACAGGCGGAGACGACGGCGGGGTTCCCTAACTCACCTGACGACCCCTTGCCAATGGTGCGACCAATCTTCCACTGCCCGATCATTTTGGCGTCCGCCTCGCGCGTTCCGCTGTTCCCAGACATGGCCGAGAGGCGGTTAACTGCGGAGCTGGGGCCGGCGCCGGCAGACGCGCGGCGTGACCCGGCGGGGCGATGCTGGACTGCTGTTGCCATCGTAGACGCGTGCTGGGAGGGGGAAGGGGAGGGTGGAGGGGACGCGCGCGTTCACCAGAGCTGGCGACGAGTGTGGATGCTCGCGTGCAGTGCGCGCGCTGGTGGTGGCGACTGCGGCGTGTACAGGAGACCGAGATGTGGTAGAGTGGGTGGAAAGGCGGCGGGAGTGAAGGGGCAAGGATGGATGAGTGTTTGGTAGACAATGTCGATTACTCCCGAGCCGGCGTGTGTCTGTGCTGTGTGTGCGGCGGCCAACAGGGCGCGTGCCGGAGTTGTGTGTGTCGATTAGGGGTAGGTGGTGTGTGTGTGTTGATTGATGAGGTGAGCGTGACCGAGGAGCGGGGATGAGGAGATGGCCACAAGCGACGCGTGTGGGATGCCGGCGTGTGTCGGCGGGGTGTAGCAAAGCAATGTCAAGACGAGACGAGAGAAGAGGAAGATGTGGGGTATGGAGGGAGGGGAGGAGCAAGGAAGGAGGGGGAGGGGGAATGGATGGATGGACGGATGGAAAGGATGAAGAGGAATCAAGAAGCAGGAGCGAGTAAGGACAGTGTGGGTGCGAGTGACCGCTTTGGTCTAGGGGTGACAGCTGCTGTGGGATGTGGGATGCTGGGTGGTGGGTGGTGGCCTCGGCGTACGAGGCGCGACTGTGGAGAGGAGAGCAGAGTAGAGTGCGAGTGGTGAGAGGTGGTAACGAGAGAGCCAGAGGAGGAGATGTGTCGGTCGTCGTCGAGGAGGGCGGAGCGAGGCGTCAGGTCGGTCAGGTCACTTTGCCCAGGGCGACGAGGTCAACAGGGACGCCGCTGTGCAGTCGTTTCTCTGGCTCTCTGGCTCTGCAGTGTTTCTGCCTTTTGGGTGATACTCTATGCCGACATGTCTCCTCGTACACCCTACGCAAAATACGTAACTTTGCTCAGGGCAAAAGGCACAGTCCGGACGCGACCGTTTTTCCTTGGTTGGGTTGGTAGGCAGAGGGCCAAAGAGCAAAAGAGCAAAGCAGGCGCGGTCACTCACCACTTGATGTTTCAACTAACCGTTTCTATTGGCTTGTTGCTCACGCGATGTTTTGGAAAATCAGTCGCTGGGTCTAAAGGGAATGATTAGCCCTGAGAAATGTAGAGGAGTCTGAGGGTCTAGGAGGGTCAAGTGGCAACATTTCAGCAACAAGACCCTTTGTATCAATGCTATCCGCCTCATCCAATGCGTTACTCTGACGCATTCAACAGCAGCTAAAAGGGTACAGTTATCCCATGGGGGGCTAAGAGCGCAGAAGCCAGAGGCGAGCAGGGTGAACCCACCCCTTGCCGCCGCCGCTCTCTGCCCCTGCCCTTCAGTTCCGTCGTTCCTCGGACCTCGGGCCTCTACCCTTCTCACTCCTCCCTCCTCTCCCCTCCTGCCCTCTCTTGTGCGCGCGGGTGCGCGCTTGACCTTTTTCCTGTGCGTGCTTTGTCTTTTCGCCGTTGTCATGCCGGGCTTGCTCCAGAGCTCCAGAAAAGCAACCGCGCCTGAAACGCAGTTACCCTCAATCCCACCGCCCTCCGGTGTAGCCGGCACACGATGCTGTCATCCCCCACAGGCTCATGCTGTAAACCTCTCGACGCGTCCGCATGGGCACCTTCATCCCAGCTCAATCTACGCGCCACGGACATGCATCTATAGCGTCTGTCCGACTGTTTTGCGCTGCAGGGTTCATCACCGTCCCGAAATTTGGGCTGAAATGTAATGAAGGGTTGCGGGTCTCAACTATCTGTGTCAGCCGAGGCGAAATGCTGACCCAAGGGTTTGGTGGCGGTGTATGGTGAAGATCTCGGTAGCGATCGCAACCAGGAGAGTGGGTGGGGGGCCGAGGTGGGGAATGAGGGGGAGAAGGGAGGATGAGCGGCAAGGCGTGGGGTGCTCTCGACAGCACTCGCCGGCATGGTCGGCAACCGCCCCCGTTTGGTTAGTTTAGTGCAGGAAGATCACGCATGGCGCAGCACAGGGACCTTCGGTCAACGCAATCATGTCATCAGCGGCGCTCAATGGCTGCGATTCCCGTCGGCGGCGGAGGCGTCCCGGCCGCCATGTCTCGGCTCTACTTTAGCTCTACACTCCACACGAACAAGGTCGGGCCAGGTACCACAACAACGTCAATTCACTGCGACGCGTCGACGTCAAAGGCACAAACTCTATCATGCCGATGTTTGTTGATCTTGGTGTCTTGTTTCCTGCGTGCACGGGGCATGCCGCGCCGTGTACCCCTTGTCCTGACCCAGCTGCCAGACAACGCCTCATCCCACGCGCCCGCTTGGAGGCCCGAGACCTTTACGACCCCCGAGTTCCCGAGGGACCTGCATTCCGATCCCAGACGTCGCTTGAATTCACCGCGAGGGTCGGCGCCGCTGGGGTGGCATGGGGGCTTGGGAGTGCATGGGGTGGCTTTGCGTTTGCTTCTTCGACGCAAACATCGGGTGAGTGCCTGCACATGACCGTCACACCTGTCACGCTCGCGCGTTAGACCCGTCGGTCTGGTGACTGTCGACATCTCTCCGAACAGAGTGACACCTTCTGCAACCTGTGGAGCCGAGAGAGGAATGATTACGACGATGTTACGATGTTGACTGCAGACAGTAATTGCGGCTCCCATTCCGACGCACGCACTTTGTCTTCCAGTTCTAGGCCTTCCCCACGCGCGTGATCCGACATGCCCGTGCCCCGTCCTGCCATTGTCAGTGCGCCTGCGGTTGAATGAGACGCGTCGGCTCGAAGAGGCAGGTTAGACCTGGGCAGCGGATGGCCGAGTTGGGTAACTCTGGCGCCTTCCTCCCGGAAAGTTGGAAGCTGAGACACGAGGAAGGGACCGAGAGCCTGACCTTTACTTCCGAGGTGCCGAGGATTAGTCTCCCCATCACTCGCCTGAAGTATTGAATTGGTGGCGCACGGCGACACAACAACGCTTCCACGCCGAACTTTTCTGGGCTGCTGGAGACTAGTCTACGCCTCCCAATTCCAGTCCAGGGCCTCTCCATGGCGGCGGTATGGCGGCTGCGCCGAGGGGACGCCACAGAGCTTCTTGTTGTTGACAGCCGGTCCGATCGATCCCGCTGGCAATCGAGCCCTCCCCTCGCGTGACATGCCCACGTCCCGAGACGACTGCGATGGAGGACGGAGGCGAAGGCGGGCAGGAGTGGTTGCGGGTCTTGATGTACTGTTCATCATCGCCTGCAACTTGTCTCGACGTCGAGGCCGTCGCTGGAACTGCACTCATTGGGGGGAAGGAATGGAACAGGGGGTGAGCCTAAGTCACGCGCGGCGGCGAGGGCCGACCAGGATGCCGCGGGGGCTCATGTACGACGCGATGGCAGGTCGCGCCAGGTGTGAGGTTGTGATGGAGGCCGGAGAAGGCGGAGGCGACTGACTTTGACTTCGTAGCTGATGGGAGTGTGCCTCGCAGCGATGACGATCCGGCGATCCGGCGATCACACCGGTACCGTGGTACCGCAGTACGGTGCCCCTCACATAGCTCACATGCCTCGCACTAAGATCGACCTTCGGGCCACTGTTGGAATGCAGGCGCTTACTCTCGGGCATCATGGCGAGCACACATACGCCCGCGCCGTCCAGGTGATGTCGTGCCACTGCCAGACGTCCCTCGTTCTCACTCTGCTCACCGCCCACTACCCACACCGCAATGCCGAGCCATTCTCCCTCTCCCGCTCCCCCCGGCGACGTCAAGCCCACCGTCGGAACAGGCAAGCGCACCCGCGAAGTCCGCGCCAAGTCCGAGGCGAAGCCCAGCGAACGCACCAACCCCGCTACCGCCCCCACCCGCGGAGCGTGGACGGCCGACGAGTACACCGCGCTCTTCAAGCATGTCGTGCACCACGGCCCCGGTCGCGCGGGCCTCGCCAACGCCGTCCCCGGACGTACGGCCAACCAGTGCTACTGGGCGTGGCGGTGGGTCTGGCCGCGAGGCGTGCAGCAGCGATACGTGCTGATGCCAGCGACGTGGTGGAACCGACGTGCCGCTCCGCACTGGAGGCCAAGGCGGGCGGGCGTCGTCGTTGATGCCTCGCTTCCGAGGTGCACATCTGTATCTTTGATCCTGCAGTCACTCTGCGCCCCGTTCTCGCCCCGAGGTGCCAGGTGACTAAGCTTGAGCCGGCGCATCCTCTGCACACCCACTTTCTCGCCCACTCACCTGTTCGTGGTCTCTCACACTCTCTCACATCACTGCCATCAACGAACCACCATGCCCCGCGTGCACTCCCCCTCCCCGACGCCTCCCTCCGGCATGGACGACATCAAGCCTAACCTGGGCCGCAAGGCCCCCGCCAACGGCACGGCGAGCTTGGACTCTTCCAGCTCGACCGCGAGCGACGCTTTCGTCCCCGTCTCGGACGAGGACGAGGATATCAAGCCCACCAAGCGCCGCCGAGCCAATGCCACCACCAAGAACCAGTCCACCCCCGCGACTTCTGAGGTGCCCAAGTCCAGCAAGCCCCGCTCGCGCCCCTGGACCGCGGAGGAGTACCTCGCCGTCCTCGACGGGGTCACCAAGCACGGCGCCGGCCCCAAGGCGTTCGCCGACGTGCCAGGCCGCACGCAGCACCAGGCTGCGAGCGCGTGGCGGTGAGCAATCCCAGGTGCGAGCTGACAGTAGCGACGTCGTCCGCCCCGCGTGCCGCGACGCGCTCGTCGCCAAGGCTGCGAAGCGTGGTCGCTAGCTCTTCGATAGTGCAGTAGATCTATGGGATGTGCATTCGCCGGGGGCGCCACTCGCTCGTGTGTGCGCTCATTCTCACCACTTTCTGCCTCCTTTCGTCACTCTCCCCGTCCTCTGACCTCACCTCGTCAACCCTACTCACCACCTCCTCGCCAGTTGCCAGCCCCCCACCCGTCTTCCCCCGGCCATCAACATGCCCAGCCGCCACTCTCCCTCCCCCGTCCCACAGGCGGACCACGACGTCAAACCCTCCCGTCGCCGCAAGCGCACCAACCCTGTCCCCGACGACAACTCCCCCACGTCCGACGAGGACGTCAAGCCCCTCCCCAAGCGCATCAAGAGCACCAAGAGCGCCAAGCCCGTCGACTCGGACGAGTTCACCCCCGACTCGGAGGAGGACGTCAAGCCCGCCAAGCCCGCCCCGAAGCGCCGCACGGCTCCCTCCACGACCGGCGCGGGCGTCCGCGGCCCCTGGTCCGGCGAGGAGTACGTCCAGCTCTTCGACCACGTCATGGCCCACGGTGCGGGTTCGAAGAGCTTCGCGGTGGCCGTCCCGGGCCGCAGTGCGAACCAGGCGGCGATGGCGTGGCGGTACGTTCGCACCTGGGTGTGCTGATGGTAGCGATATCGTGCGCCCCAAGTGCCGCGAGATGCTGCTCGCCAAGGGCAAGCGCCGCTAGTCTTCTCCCACTTGCACCCCATGCCCCATAGGTTTCGTCGCTCTGCTTAACTCGGGCTCGTATGTACCGGCGAGATGCACGTATCAGTCACTGTGCCACTGGGTGGACCTCGGCGGTGGAGGTCAATGCGGGTAGATTTCAAATGCGCCATTAGCAAGATACTAATGCCCTTCGCTAGGATTGGGGTCCGAACCTCACCTTGTCGTCCACACACTTCTTGTTGTCCACCTCCCTGCTCTCCTCCTCGCGCTCGAGCTCGAGCTTGCTCGTGACGCGAGCGCCCCTCTTAATGGTCACCCAGCCACCTCGGCCGCACACCCTCCCCTGCTTCACGCTCGCCTCCCGCCCATGCCACTGCATCCCCCGTTTCTCCCTCGCCTCCGTTCCCCCTCACTCCCCCTCGCCCATGCCCTACGCTGCCTACCCGCCCATGTACACCCTGTCCACAAACCACACCCAGACTGACCCCGCCGAAGCCTTGCCTGCCGTCGAATGGCGCAGATTCACACTCTAACAGATCTGGGCTGGTTAGTCCCCAAACCATGACGCCTCTCAGACAATGCGTTCCGTCTGCGGAGCCATGGAGCGCTGACTCGCCGGGAGTGTGGAGCAGGTCTTCATGTCCTCGATGCTGTCTGGCGTACAGTTTGCCTTGCGAGGCTGCTCTCACGCCTGCTGTCGTGGGACAGGGATGTCAGTCTGCGGCCCGGTACACGTTCCACTGGCGCTCGCTGACCCGAACCCGCACACAAGTACACGGGGCCCGGACTGCTTGCAGCACACACACCCTCGCCCCGCGGTCGAGGCCATCACTCCCCTCGCCTTGTCCACGGGCCTCCAAATGTTTCAGTGATGGCCTCCACTTCGTGCGCTGTGTGCTCGCCCCTGCATCCTCTGCTCCTCCCGCCTATTGCTCCGACGTTCCCATCACTCCCGCCGCTGACTCGCTTCGGCGCCCCCGTTTCACCGTCCTCGGTGTACCCACATTCTCGGCTCCGGCCTGCACAGCATGCGCCGCCAGCTGACGCCCTCGCCTCCCATGGCCCCCACGCGCTGCGCGCTTCATCAGATTCTGGCGCTGACTGCGCTCGCGTCATTGTTGGCGCCGCTGACCACCTACCCGTCACCACTGACGCCGCTGATCTTAATCGACATGTTCCGGGGCTGCTGCTGCGACAAGGCAGCCAGCTGACGGCGGACACACAGTCACATCCCCACGCCAACACACACACGTCCTCGTCACCGCTGTTCCATGCCCAGCTCGAGAACGACGCCCGTCACATCCTCTGGGTCATGGGTCAACCTGCGCCCTTCACAGCGCCCCACGCTCCCACACTCTCACGCCTGGTGAGCATATATCAACCCTCGCCGCCCGCTGCTGCAGGCCAGCTCCTCACCATCCCCTCCCCACCTCCCCTCGCCAACATCTTTGGCCTCTTCCACTCGCCCAACCGGCCTCGACTCACACACGAAATGTCGCAGCCCAAGCAGCAGCAGCCCGCCATCGCCGACACGGCGGCCGGCAACGGCACCGTGGCGCGCACCAGCCCCGGCATCATGGGCCCCACGACGTACATCGACCCCAACGCCGACACGGTGCTCCGCTCCCGCGACGGGCGCGACTTCCGCGTGCATGGCTGGATGGTTAAGGCCAACTGGTGAGTCTTCTCACTCAGCGGATGGCATGGGCTGGGCACTTGCCCGGACCAGGTCTCGTTTTAACAGAGGCCCCGCCAACATCTCCCATCGCACTTACTACGTGTGCCGGGAGCACCTCCCCTGTGCATGCTAGTGCGCCTGCACAAGGAGACCGAGCCAGCGAACGCACGTAGCGTTCGCTGGGTCCGCCGCCACGTCCACGGAACTTTCCGTGGACGCGCCTCGTCCACCTTGACCGTGGACGGGCACGACGCCTCGTCCACCTTGACCGTGGACGGGCACGACGCCTCGTCCACCTTGACCGTGGACGGGCACGACGCCACGTCCACCTTTACCGTGGACGGGCATGACACGCTGCTGTGGCAGACGCCCACAGCAGCAAGACAGCCCTGCAACCTCTTTGGAGTGCAGGACATCGACCCGCCGCAGCCCGATTAGGTCTGCGGCGTCATCCGGCCGCATCACCCCTTGGTTCTGCGGCCATCGACCCCGCTGACATTAGCACCAAGCTCCGCGACCGCACCGGCGGCGAGCCGATCCCCGTCGACGCCAACCGCAAGGTGCTCAAGCTCGCGCTCAACCTGATGCACAACATCCCCATGCCGGCCTCGTTCGTCTGGAGCGTCAACAAGGACCTCTTTGCGCTCTGCGACGAGCTCGGCGCCGACAGCGTCGCCCAGACGGCGCTCACCTCGCTGTGCGCGGTCGTCGAGCGCGACCCGTGGGGCATGTTCGCCCTCGGCTCGCAGCGCAACCACTTTGCGCTCGCGCGCGCCGCGCTGGGCGCCCTCGCCGCCAGCGAGAACAAGCTCCGCGCCGACATGAACGGCATGAACGGCCAGCACGCGCACCCGCACATGCACAACGGCTTTCCGGCCTACGGCATGAACGCGCCCTACCCGTACGGTATGTACCCGGGCTTTGGCCCCGGTCCGCACGCCCACGGACCCCACGCCCCCGCCAACGGCGTCCCCGAGCAGGGTAAGAAGAAGAAGGGCGCCAAGGCGCTCGGCGCCGGCGAGCTCGACTATGCCTCGCTCAACCTCATCATGAACAAGGTCGGCGACGAGGTGAGCTCCCCCGCCCGCTGCTCCGCTACGCTGACGCCAGAACGCCCACGTCAGCATGCCGTTCCTCGTGAGCATGATGAACAGCCTCATGACGTCGGCCGCGCGCTCGGGCTCCGAGATCAACTGGGACGACGTCGCGCGCAACTTCAAGCCCACCGAGGCGCGCCCCCGCAAGGCCGTCAAGGCCGACAAGGGCAAGCAGCCCGCGCCCGCGCCCATCGAGCAGGCCAAGTAATGTCGGATTCTGAATAGCAACCAAATATTAGCCAGGAAATGAATGATGACTCAGTGTGACTTTCGGGCATCAGTGGGCGGAGATTGCCTTGGGTTGGTGCTAGTCAATACATGGGGGCCCGTCGCCGCGCCTACTTGTGCGAGGCCTCGAGCTGCGTCCCGTTGATCTCGGGCAGCGGCGCGGTCACGAGGATCGCGTAGAACTGGCACGGCTTGTCCGACCGGTTGTGCCACGCGTGGTTCGTCCCGCGCTGCACGACGAGGTCGCCCTCGCGGCACAGGCGCTCGCTCCCGTCGTCGAGCTCGAGCACAATCTCCCCCTTCTGGATGATGACTGGGGTCAGCGTGCGAGCCGGCGAGCCTGAGCCAGTTGTGGGGTAGGTGGGCTTACCATAGTCGATGGTCGCGGTGCGGTGCATGAACGCCTTGTTGCCCGGTGGTATGACGAGGAAGCGCGCCGTGCTCCCCTCGCCCGTGTGGATCGGGCCCGGCGTCGCGCGCAGCGTGTCCGTGTCGTCCGCGAGGTCGGGCGGGTTGGCCGTGGACCAGGGGATGCCGTGGGTGCTCGCGTTGTCCCCGCCCGCCGTGAAGGTCGGGACGGCGCCCTCGTACAGGAAGACGGACTTGCCCGACGCGTCGTGGCCCGTGACGTAGCGGGCGGCGGAGGGGGTGAGGGCCATTGTTTGAGCGGCAGAACGGCAAGGAAAGAAGCGAGGAGCGTGGGAGTAGGAGCGGCGCCCGCTCTTATGCATGCCCCGTTATCGCGGGCTTCGGCTTTGGCGCGTTGTCATGTGGTTGCTGGTGGGTGGAATGTCGTCAGCAATGTTGATCTCACCGGGTTAGAGTTTGCCGGCCAAGGCCAAGTTGCCGATCCATTACTTGGGCGTGCAGTTGACGATGAGTCCGAGGCGCGCGGTGATGGCAAAGCAGCGCTGCTGGCTGCACGAGCACTGGGCAGGGGGCAGGCGCTGTACTGGCACGCTCGCTCCAAAACGTTTGTCTAGTTAGTAGTAGCACCTGTCCGTCATCTCTTGCTATGTAGCTCGATGTGCGGACGGCAGCCACACCGCTGTCATCCCCCGTTGGAAGACATGCCCATCGGTACAGCTCTAGTCACTCGCGCAACTACTTGCACCGTCGCACGCTCCTGGATACTCTCAGTCCCATAGCCGCTTTGACAAGCAGGCCAAGTGCTCAGTCGACGAGGGAGGATTCCCACCTCAATCGGCGATCACCGCCTCCCTCCACCAGCACCACAACTCTATGCATACAAAGGTCGTCACAACGTACAGCGGGGCGCATACCCCCGGCGGCAAGGTGCGCGTGCAGCTCATCGCCGCTTCACAGCCTTGGACGGCTTCTTCGCCTTCGGGTTGCGCTTCCGCCGCTCGAGGCACTGCGGGCAGATCCAGTTGCCCTCGGGCGCCTTGTCGAGGTTGAGACACGCGACGTGGTACTGGCTGTTAGCACGGACGGTGGGGTCTGGCTGCCTCGCCGATGACATCGATCGGCGAGCCGGCGCCAAGGACTCACCCATTCAATCTCGCAGTCGTCGTCGTCGCACCCAATCATCTCGCCGAACGACACCTGGCGACATGTGCAGTACACCTTCGAGTCGAGGTTGTCGTCCACCGCGCCATCGTCGCCAAGGTCGGCACTGTCGTAGCCTGCACCCGCCGTTGCCGTCGCCGCGACCTTCTTCGCGGTCGTACGCTTGGCAGGAGGGACGTCCTCGTCCTCGTCATCATCATCGTCATCGTCGTCACCGTGCCCGCGCTTCTGTCCACGCTTCGCACCCTTCGAGCCGTTCCCGCTCGGAGTGACGCCGCCGCTCTTGCCCGCGCTGCCCTCTCGGCTCTTGCCGATGTCGATGCCGAGGGCACCAGCTGGTGCGAGGCTGTCGTTGGACGCAGTGACGGCCATGGCCGTGCTCTTGCGTCCGCCGCGCGGCTCGTCGTCGCCCGTGTCGTCCTCCGAGTCGTCGACCTGACGCTGCTGCTTGGCCGCCGCGCTTGCCTTGGCAGCCGCCGCCGCGATCTGGCGGGCAGTCTTCGGCCCGGTGTCCTTGCCGTACGCCGTGGTCGACGCAATCGACTCCGACGGCGAGATCCCTCGAGGCTGCCTGATTGTTAGCGGCGGTACAGGGGAACAGTTCTGTCGACTCACTTTTTCCTCTTGACTGGCGCCTTCTTCTTCTCGCCGTTGACGGACGACGCGTCGTCGTCGTCCTTGCCGATCTGGTCCTTCCTGCTGCGCTTCTTCTTCGTCGGCGTGCCACGGTCGTTGAACGGCGAGCCTGTTGTCCGCCCGCCACGGCGCGTGGCGGCGGGAACAGGAGGCGGAGGCAGGGTCAAGGCCGCCGTGTACGGCGAGGGAGGGTCCTTGAGGAGCAGGGTGGACGCGTTGAGCAGCTCAGAGATGTGCCGCTGGTGGCCCATTATCTGGTCGTCAGCAAACAGTAGCAAGATCGACGGTGGCACTTACTCCATCGCACGCGCCGCCCGCGACGCGGATCTTGTCGTCACCGCCCAGCTTGTATCTAGCGGCCTCCTCAGCGATCTCCTGGAGGAGCTGGAAGCGGCGCTCTGGCTGGATAGAGGGGTCCTGGATCCAGTTGATGAGCTGGTGCAGCTTGGTCTCGAGGTTGCACAGCGTGGCTGGGGTCAGCTGTGACACCTAACGGGGAAAGCTGTCTCTGGAAAGGAAGAGCGCGATGGATCGTCCACGGTGGAGGTGCAAAAGTGGAGGCTTCCCACTCAACACTCCATCCCCACTCATCCACACTCACCGTATAGAACGGCGCCAAGCTCGTTCAAGTCCGAGTGCACGCGCGTGAGCTCGATGGGGATCTGGTCGATCGTGTCCATGAGGTCCTGGATGACGAGGATGTCGTTGGCATCGTTGGCCTTGGGCTCAGGTGGAGGTGGGGAGGCCGGGGCGGGCGCCGGAGGGGCTGCAGCCGCAGCGGCGGCCTTGGGAGGCATCGTGGTGGTGCAAGCTTGGAGGCTGGGAGTGTAGAGTGTCAAGGGTGTTGGGATGAAGGGATGTGCTCGATGTGGATGATGAGCAAGAGGTGGATGGTGGAGACGAGACGAGGGGACAAGCAACACGGTGCTGGGGGGCGGGGCGTGAATGCTAGGGCAAGTCAGTCCGGTTTGCACCTCTACACATCATTGTTTGCCACGTGGTTCGCCACCCGTATCAGCGGGGGCAAACTTCTGCAGAATTGAGTTTTAGTACAGTTACAGGTTGTTAGGTAAGAACGATGTCCGCCTTCTAAATCAGACGTTCGACTCTCACTGTGCTCATATATTCTGACTGACTTTTACAACCATGCGCAGCTGTTGACGGGATGCACAGCGCCCGCCTCAATTGCCACGCACGAAGCGCTGAAAGCCACCCCATGCACCGGTTCACGACCCATGTGCCGATCCCAAAGCTCTCCAGCTGGGCGCAACGCCGACGTACCTCGTCGGCCGCGCCCGATCAACATGTCCCTGGGCGTCGTCAACGGTGGGGCGGTGAGCGGCGATGAGCGCCCGCAAGGCATGGAACAGGCGCCGTGCCCGTTTCAGACTCTAACCCAGCCTTCCCGCCCATGTGCGTTTCGATCTCAGAAGCTTGCCTGCTTAAACTCTCGCGGCGTCAGCGTCATCATAGATGGCTGTACGACGCTGGGCGCCAAAGTTCCCACGATTCCAGCACAAGGTTGCATGCCAGCGGATAGACTCTAGGTCCCGAGCCGTCCCCCCGGGTGACGGGCCTGGATTAGCGCGCGGCCAAAGTACGAATTCGTTCGTTGCGCAATAGTTGCACAGTGCAGCAAGCTGCAACTCTGTTGCTGGGAAGTGGAGCGTGCGGCAGGCGGCACCGATCAGGGGCACTGGATCGTCGTGGGAGCGTCACACTCTGCGCCGGTCACTGCCACTCGGCTGGGTCCGTCGACGTCGCTGACTTGCGCCGCTCTGTGGCGGATCAACGCAGCCGTCAGCGCAAGTGCGAAGCCTGGCGGGGAGGAGCACATGGGCGAGGCACCGGGCATGCTGGTGCGTGTGGCAGGGCAGTCCCGCGATCTACTGCAGGTCATGGCAGGAATGACGGGCACTCGCATTCCAGGCTACGTGCTGCGGAAGTGGCCGGTGGTCTCGAGACTCGGCGCGCGGGCGTGCTGCCTCTCGGTGCACCAGCGAAGCCTGACTGGGGCGACGCTCGGCACAGTCACTTCGCCCGTCTTGCAGCGCCCGCTAACACATCTAGGGACCCCACCTGCGCTGTCCTCAAGCCTCTTGGGTCTAGTCAGTCCAGGAGGCTTCGAATCTTTGGCGTGGCGCCACGCTCGCTCCCACAGAGGGGGAGCCGCTCGCTTTCGACGACCGATGGCCGCGCTGTCTCCTGGGCCAGGCAAGGGGGCTCTACCCCGTCTGTTGCCATAGGCCGATGTCAGAATCCACGAGGTATCCACGCCCATTGCCCTCACAGCCTCGCCACCTCCGCCCGCCCGCCGGCTCCTCCCTCGGGCGCTCGTGCCGCGGGCGAAGATCTGTACGGGGTCCGTGCGGTCCGTGCCGACGCCGCCGCCGGGTCCCTCGGGGTTAGTGTTGGCTGGGCGGGGTAGGGGCGAACGGGGGCCGCGCACGGTTCATCCCGCCACACCCTCGTCGGCCTTTGTTGCTTGCCAGCTTTTCGCCGGGTCCCAGTGCTGTGAACGTGCGAGCCGCTGGGCGAGGGCAGATTCGCGCTGATGTGAGGGCTTTGGAGACATGAGCGAGGACTTGTACTGCCCTTTCCGCCCTCATCCTCCTTCTTCGCCGTTGTCCTGGTCCCTCTGGCGTGCACTCGTGGTGAGGCTCGAGCGGACTCTGGACCTCCCATGCTGGAGGCCTAGCCCCGAGCGTTGGGGCTCAGACACCCAGCATCGGTCCGACTCGTAGAACTCGCCAACGATGGTTCCAGAGGCTGCGGGCTCGTTCAAGTCAATGCGTGAGAGTGTTTGTGTTTGCTCACAGCTAATGTGAGATCGTGAGAATGGGGCAGGTGTTGCTATTGGCATTCAGCACGGCCATCCGCAGTGTCGTCGCCCCTGCGGCGCTGTTGGCAAGCCCTATGGCCCATCCAGAACGTGAGAGCAAGACCATTGCGAGCGGGTTGGATTGCTGCGAGCGCATTGCATTGTTGTGACCGCGTTGGAGGCACACCAAGTTGTCAGAATGGCTGAGTTGTGGCTGCCTCAGAGGCACTAGTGTATTTACACCACGCAGCGGCGCGACGCAAACTCGCCACATCCACGTAGAGTCAATCCGGGTCAGCTGAGCATGTTCAGACCCCCCTCTGAACAGGTTGGTGTGTTTGCGACTCAACAACAAGTTGCAGGTGACTGAACAAGTTGTAGGTGAGTTGGGAGGCACCTCAATTCCACGCCAGTATCGCATGTAAACAAAGCGTACAGCCACTTTGTTTGTGCTGTCGCAGAGTTAGCAGAACTGGCACAATTGCCACTCACCCCGCCTCCACCACCGCGACCGCAGCGTGCTCAATGTCTCGGCGGGTGACGACCCATCCCCTCACATAAGGTTGCAAGCCACTGTCTGGCCCAATTGAGTCTCACCCATTACAAGCTTGTCCAACCCACGTATTCACGTCTCGACCCGTGAGAGAATCTCTCTGTCTCGGCCAGAGTCTCGAGGGATGATCGCCGGGGCTGAGTGAATTGGGTCATCAAGATCCCTGCCCAGCTGCCCCCACGCACCAGTTAGTGCCCACCGAATTCAACTAGTTCGGTGCAGGATTGAAACGCGTCACCGCTCGCCTGAGGATGAATGCGAATGGGGGGTCAATGGCCTCATGCCGATCGACGTGGCCACTGCCGCGGCACCGCTGCCGAGCTGCGGCGTGCGGCGTGCCGTACATTACGCTCGCGGGCATGGGTATCGGGCGCGTCCCGGCGCTACCGGCGCTTCCAGCCGCAGGGGACAACGGGAGCGGGCGGGGGGAGTGGGGGGAGTCGTGAGATGGGTACTGCGGAGAGCCCGCATGGCAAGGCCGCGAAGATGCCAAGCCAGGTCCCCATGTCAGTTAGACCAATGTCAGTGAGACACACGCCGAATACGTTGGCTGGAGGGGTGCGATAGACGTTCGTTTGGTAACTCGGGAGAGGTTTGAAACGCCGAGCGAGCTCGCGCGGGGTGCGGGACCGAGGTGTACGGCACGGTGGGGGTGGCGTCCCGCGGTGTCAGATGTCAGATTACTGTACATGTGGTCAGATGTCGAGAGGTGGTGGTGGCGCGACAGCTAGTGTTGGTGTGCATGCCACAAGTGGTGGTGGAGCAGGTCGGCTGCGCAACAGGCGCTAGGCACCCGTCGGCACCGACTGTTGCAGGCCAAGACGCGGAATGTCGACCTGATATGTGAGGCTGACGGGCATGACGAGGCTGAAACGCACCTCCCCATGCCCTCACTCCGCGCCCGCCGCTTAGGTGTGACGTACGCGTACGGCTTGCAAAGAGCGGGGCATGCAAAGAAACGGGGGGCCGGCGTTTGGAGACCGGCCGCCGCGCAGATGAAGATGGGCATGAGCATGGCATGTGGAATGGCTCTGGGGGATTCCGCACGGATGCGTATGTCGAGGGGCGGGGTGGAGGTAGCAGCCAAGGGGCGACTAGTGGCGCCCGTAGAGGGATGCCGCAGTCTGAGCGCACACCTGCAGGGAGGAGCGCGAGAAAAAAAGTCAGTCGGACGAGGTGGAACGAGGTGCGCGAAGCGAACGAGTGGGCTGTGCCAGCCCTGCAAACTACAGCCATTGTCTGCATGTGGTTCATGTCCGAGCGCGAGGTATCCAGGTTGCGGAATCCAAAGTGGCACGGGGGCATGTGGACAGGGTTCACCGAGGTGGGGCAGGGCCGTGTTCAGCAGTCAATGTCAAGGCAGCGCCAGAACGCCAGACACGGCGTTGGGCGGCCGAGTGGGGGGGGCGCCCGGGGCGGTGGGGTCTGCAAAACGTAACAGGATGCATTCTGAGTGAGGGGGAGCGAGACGCACAGTTCTGCCGCGTGGCGGTGGCGGTGGCGTGCAGCTGGATCTCGACTGTGCTCCTTGAAACCAGGCGCGCAGAGCCAATGGTCGCTCGCGAACATGACGCGTCGTCAATGCCACGTACGCCACGTACGCCACCTCGCCCCCCTCGGCTGGGCTTGCAGCCGACCGAGAGGTGGGGCAGGGAGCAGGGAGCAGAGTGGCGCCGCCCTGCGCACGGTCAGTCACCGCGCGTCTGTCTGGGCGCACAGTCCACCGAGCTCGACATCCTTTGCATCCTTGCTCGGCGACGTACCCTGCGCCTCCTTGCAGCCCGGGCATTGAGTAATCGAGTCGGTTGTGTCTCCAAGATCCCAGGTCACGCGAAGCTTGAAACTGAGGTGCAGGGCCGAGATGGAGCCAGATGGAGCCAGAGCAGACGCCGATCCGAGGCCGCCGTCGGAAACGGAAGGCTCCCAACCTTCAACTTGAAGCGCTTGCAGGGGAAGCGCGTCTGTCGCGTACCCATGCCAGCATGCATAGAGCACTAGACACATCCCGTCACGTGAGACGCGTCCCGGTGGTCCCGCAACGACGGTCAGACGAGCTACGGAGGGAGGTGCCGGCAAGTCAAGTGCGTGTCGAAACACGGCACAGACGGGGGCTGGGCTTCGGCGTGGCTGGCAACGGCACGGCACACCCATCGTTCGACGTGCGTGCCGATGCCTGGGCCTGGGACTAGCTGTCGCTGGATCAAAGGAAGCCCGCGAGCTTTGGACGGACCGCCTCCCGCCCGCCCGGCTGAAACGGTCGTTCGCGCCTGTCCCCCTGGCGGGAACACGGCGCCGAGTACAAGCGTCCGGATGCAATAAGGCTCAGC
This sequence comes from Cutaneotrichosporon sp. PK4640, assembly GCA_023630115.1. NCBI lineage: Eukaryota > Fungi > Basidiomycota > Tremellomycetes > Trichosporonales > Trichosporonaceae > Cutaneotrichosporon > Cutaneotrichosporon sp. PK4640. The sequence continues at coordinate 52,442 of JAMALN010000072.1, read as the reverse complement.
GGAGCGGTCGTCGTGTCGGACAGCGAGAGGATTACGGCAGTTGTTTCGCGCAGTGAAAGCGTCAACGACAGACGTGTACGGCATGTCATGAAACGGGCGGAGAAGGTCTCGAACTGGAGCAGTTCATTAGCACCCAGCATCTCGGCATGAGGCACGATCCGGACTGGTGTGAGCCGACGCGTCAGAGGTGATCGCCGCGGCGTGGCTTGTCCAGCCCTCTGTTCCGCTCGGCAACACTGAACGGCAGCGGGACGGGGTTGCGTGCTCGTGCCGTGTGCGTTGACGCAAGACGAGGATGCCAAGAGGGAGATGGTCGACGGCTAAGACGGTAGACGAGAGGATGGCAGTGCGATTGCCGTCCGCGTTGGGTGGGATGTCAGGCTCAGGGTCGACACCGCCCGGTCCAGACACTCGCCGATCTGGATTCGCTCTCCACAATCATGTAAAGTTGGCGCTGATCACATACTCAAGCGCAGCCTGCACAGCTGCACAGCTGACGACGAGTCGAGCGCGATCACGTTCGTTTATTGAGCGCCCAGAAGCGCAGCAGTGCCGTGCGCAGTTTCCGACGGCACGGGATGATGGCATTTTTGGCATGCTGCGGGTGGCAAAGTCGACGGCAAAGGCCTTGGCTGAAGGGTTTCCGCACGCCGAGGCACGGCGCAGCCGATGGAACCGCAGTTGCAGCGCAACAGCGGCACCGCAGACGTACGTGGCAGCAGACTGTGCATGTGCACGAGCTCCCACTCGTCCGCACCGCAACCCATCTCGCATCCCGGGTCCGCTCTGGGCCCGCGACGGAGGCTTGGAGCTTGGAGATGCCCGGGACGGGATTGGGTCGGGTGTTGCTGGGAGATCGGACAGATCCACGGGGTGGCCGCGGGATGGCAATGTGCAGGGAGTGGGAGTGGCCTCGGGAACTGTGGCGGGACAGATGCGGAATATACGGAGCGAGGGAACGGGGTGCATCTGTGGCTGTGGCGGCGACGGGGCAAGCACTACTCCACTGTAACGAGATGTTCCCTACGCCCCCTTGTGGATCGTGCGCGATCGTGCGTATGGGAGCGAGCAGGCTGTAGACTGGGAATGGGAATGCGCGTTCCTGCGCCAGAGCAATCCGTGCAGGGCCGCGCTAAGCATTCACGCACACAATGTCGAGTTTTCCAACGGCATTCCCGCGTCTCACGCCAGCGACGCGTGCCCTCGCTGTCACGGAGCAGTCGCATGGGACCAGGTGCCAGCCCAGTCCGAAAGTAGAAGCGCGAGTCCGACCCATCCGGACGCAGCAGGGCGTCAGGAGTGCAGGAAGCGTTGCTCTGTGACGGGGTTCGGAGAAGGGCGCTGATGAAAGTGAAGGGGACGGAAGGGGCGGGTGCCTCGCAGATCTTGCGGCTGGGTGGCACAATGGGATGGAGTGGATGGGCTGGGAATGCGGGGTCCGCTTCGCAAACCGCGCCTCGCCATCACCCCCGCCCTTGCATTCGCCCTCAGGCTCGAGCATGTGTTGTGCGCTGTCGCCCCGGCGCCGTCGGCTGCGCAATTGCATCAAAGCCTAGCGCCAACGGACGGGCCTGACTCTCAAGCCTTCTACCCAAGGTAGTGTGACGTGGAGGACACGGACACACCCAATCTGTCGCCGTGTCGCCACCTCGACTGACATGACACGCACAAACCATCACGCTCATTGCCCTGCAACAGGTACAGCACCCAGAGCCGCGCCCTTCTTCTGCATGCAGGTGCATGCACATCCGGCACCCCCGATCCCATGCTCCCCGAGATCCCAGGTCCGCCTCCAGGTGTTCCATGGTCATGGCGCCCGAGTCCCGAGCGCCCTCGAAGCATTGCGGCGCGCGCCATCGCCGCTTCGGGCAATGCAGATTGAATCATGCTGTGGTGCAGAACTACGAATCGGCAGGGTGCAGCAGCCGTTCTTGGTCGCATCGACAAGAGTCGGGCCCCTTCGTTCCCTGCCCCTGTGACACAGAATGGCTTTCTGCAACGGCAACTTGGGGTGGCTGCTGCCGAGATGCGAGATGGACACGGGGCGACGTCAACGTCATGCTCCCCCCAGGCACTCTTCTCGAGAGTGACATCCGCACAGAAGTGCGTACTTCCGCACCCAGCGATCTTCTTTCGACGAGGTGATGATGAAAACGTCCCCGTGCTTCAGGTCCGGCAAACAAGATTACTCTCTGCTGCCGTCCATGCCCCTGTCCCACTGACCGGTGTGCCCTGGCCGAGAGGCGTGCTGACGTGCGTGCCGTACGCATGGTACCCGTGGTTTGCGGGTGCGTGCAGGGCAGGTGGGGTACAGGTGACTTACCCCACACACCCACGCTCACGCCACCACGGTCACCACCCTTACCCCAGGCGTCAGAGGCCAGAGATCCAAGGATTCAGGAGAGGGACGGTTATGGACCGCGTCCTCGGTTTCTGATCATCTGAGCAGTGGGTGGATGTGCGCACAAGACCGACGAGAGCGAGCTGTGCAGCGCCAATCTGACCGAGCATCCTCCTGCTGCGCAAGGTAGATTGTGGGGCGATGGCATCCTGGAATGCCGAGGCACTGGGCAGAATCTGGGCATGCTGGGCATGCATTCTGCCGTGGTTGTTGTTTGTTCTGGGGCGCGCCATAGTGGGCCCGAGAGCTGGAGAACCATCAAGCGAGAACTTTTGTGAATGGCAAGTAGTGCCCGAGCGATCCTTGTCGATAACGAAAGACCCGATACAGCACCCTACTTCTGCGCCACAGGAACACCCATGCCTCTAGCCTGATCTGTTCCGCTCAGCCTCTTAGCCTAGCCTGGAGGGTAAGAAGGGTCGCCTAACCTTTCTCTTTCAGTTGGTGGCGTATGCATCGCGCGGTCCGTGGCGGGTACACACGAAGCAAGGGAGAGATTGAAGCATTCTGTGCGTTGCACAATTGCAGGGTCTGCAATGAGTCCGCGCGGGGTTTAGATGATTGTGAGAGGGGTGGGGGTGGGTGACTGAATTCAACCATCAGCAAGCCACGCACTCCCTCTCTTACGTCTCATCTCATCCTGCGATCCTGCAACAGGATGCATGCACCACTTTAGGTGCATCTAAGACCATCTGGGGCATGTTGGAAGGACCCTGGGGCGCGTTTAAAATTGGTGCACCCGACGACAGAGTTGTGCTGCCCGCGGATACTGTTACTGCCGTGGCCGGGCAGGGCTCAACGAAAGATGCATGGCGGCAAGGGCATGACAAAAGGGGGGTAGACAGGCCCGGTGGGCACACGGGAGCCGCAGAGTGAGGGACGAGAGCCAGGAGTAGGCGACCGAAAAGCTTAGTGCAGAGCGGGGCGGGGCGGGGCGGGGCGGGGCGGGGGTCGGGTGGCGGGGGTGTTGAGATGGTCCCGAGGTGCTGGGGTGCACGGGGAGGCCGGGGTTAACGGGAGGTGCGGTGAGACGAGTCTCAGTAGCGGCGGCGGCCATGACGAACCAGGGTCCTGGCGTTCCCAAAGACCCACTCCATTTAGGCTTGGGCGGCACCACTACGGCACAACGGCACCGCGGGCTGCGGGCTGGCCTGGGCGCTCCAACGACCTCAAGCTCAAGCCCCCGGCCCTTAACCCCACGTCCAACGCCCAACGGAGGCGGCTGGGACAGGGAGAGGCGGCGGCACATGAACGGCTAGTTGCAGGGAATCGAGGCACGGAGGATGACAAGAGTTTATTGATCCGAACTTGTGGGATCCCAATCGCCTGACATGCCTGACACCACCTGCTGACGGCAAAGCCCAAAGGTTAACGGCACGCATCTCGGTCCCCGTCCACGCCACGCCGCCTTTCGGCAGGGTAACTGTTCCTTGTCAAGCTCGCAGCTTGCGACAAGAAGCACAGCTGAGCAGAGCTTGATTTGTTGTCACCTTCCGGGGTGCGAGCGATCAGGGAGAGGAGTGTGATGGATGGATGGATGCGTAGGTGTCATGCTGTTGAATACGCTTCTTCGCTCCATGCCATCTCCAAAGGATGCCCGCGTAGCCTGGAGAGCCCGAGCTGAAGCGTGAGGAGTGAGTGAGGAGCATGACCATCCAGCCCCTCCCCTTCTTTGGGTTACTCGCGCATGCCAACGGCAGTTGGGGCATGTATTTACACACTAAGATACGTCGTCGCACTTCTGATGAATTGGGCAAGACAATCAACAAGGAACTTGGCGCCCCCTTCTCCCGCGCGAACCCTGTCGGCACTGATGATCTCCTCGGAGCGCCACCATTCTTGGGATTGCGGCATCTGCTACAATAGTTTTTGGATGCAACGCCGTCAATGACGGAGTCCAAGCCAAGGCGTGCGCGCGTGTGTCTGTGTGTGCGGCGGGCAACGGCTGCGCGCGCGCGCCCGCAAGGGCAGGCAGGCAGGAACGGCATTCGTGCGCGGTCAAAGAGGAGAGGGCGAGCGACGGGATGTATCATGGCAAAGTCTAAGGAGCAAAGGTACCGAGTAGGAAGGAAATCTGGGCGCGCTGGGCGCTCTGGCTTGGAACCGGTACCGTACGTGGCCAGGGCAGGGCCCAGAGAGTACGAGATACATGTTACCAACCAAGAGTTCTCGACAAGGTCGTCGTCTTGTCGTGAACCGCATGCGCGGCCCCTGATGGCGGGGAGCGGGCACATGCGCACCCATCTCGTCGTCAATGGGCCTCTACCTGGCCGACAAGGCCGACCTGGCCACACCCGACACGCTTAGCCTCCTGTGATCCTGCAAAAAGGTACACAGGATCCTGCATCCAAGACAGGACCCATAACGTCTCATCAGGCAATGCAAGGCAAGCAATAAGTCAATCGAGGTGCAACAGGAGAAGGGAGATGAGACGAGGAGAGACGGAGAGCGCGCGGGCTATGGGTTATGGGGTACGGCACCTCGGGGATCGAAAGGAACATGAGGATGAGCAGGAGACGAGGCCCCAGGTGCACGGGGGTGCCAAGTCGGCTGGTGGCAAGTCGACAAATACATTTCCTGTGTCTCATCGCATGAGCTGGCAGGATCGTCAGGATGTGCAGAGCGGGGGGAAGGGGGCGGGGGAGCGAGGGCGGGGCGCGCGCAGCAGATCATCAGCATCAGCAGGAGCGGCAAGAGGGAGGCAAATGCAGGAACGGGTATGCGGCGCAGTAGAGTTGCAGTGCTCGAGGTTTGGTTAGTTCGAGGCTGTTCAGGTTCAGGATAGCCCAAGATGAGGCGCAGGCATTGCGTATTGCGTACTCCTTCCGCCTCTCCCGCCGTGGCTCTGGCGCTGGCTCTAGGCCTCTAGCCTTAGTGCATAGTGAATGTATTGCGGAGGATGCATTGCAATGCAGAGTAGAGTGACCGAGCTGACCGAGTGCAGTAGCTCGTGGCCAACTTTGGACACCAGTTGCAGCATTGTGTGAGGAGGTGCATGCAGTGGCTAGCCCCGCAGCAACCTCGTTTGCTTCTCTACACACACACTCACTCTCGTCGTTGTCTCTTCCACACTACTCTCTCCCTCTCTTGTCTCTTGTCATCGCCCCCCCCCCCCTCGCCCATCTCTGCCTAGATCAACTTGGGCAATTTACCCCGCCATCACTACCACGCCCCTCTACGACATTCACCCACGACACTGGACATTGCGCTCGACGCCTTGCATCCCCCCTTGACGCCCCCCTCTCAACGACACATTATCACTTGGTCACACACACCCACGCCCCTCGCACTCGACCTCGCCCCCCTCTTGCTTGGCCGCACGTACCCCCTCCTCCCCTTCCCTCGGTCTTTGCGATCCATCTCGCTCATCTCTCTTAAACACGCAGCCACACCAACCGCGCCCCTCTTGCTTCTCGCCGGATCATCGCAGCACACACACCTTCCTCGCAGAAGCCCGCGCTCCGTCTCGGCACTCCGGCACTGTCCTCGCCGCTCGGTTGCTCTGCGACATATCCCACAGTTCGACCTCGCACACATCCACACTCCACACAGGATCGATCACTGGGGCTCGGCTCGCCCACAGAACACTCCTCATCCGGCACGAGCCACCCCTCGTCCGAGCACATCGCCTAACCCGCGCGTCTACCAAGGCACTGCCCACTACCACGCCACCGCCGCGCAGTACCGCACCCGTCCCTCAGACGCCGGTACCCTTCCCTACGACGCGCTTCGCACACCCCTTTGCGCCTTGCCGTTCCGCGACTCTTCCCGGCGGTCAAGCGGTACGCACAAAGCAGCCCGGTCCGCCCATCTGTGTGCATCTGCGCGCGTGTCGCCCATCTGTGTCTGCTCGCCCCGCGCGTCCAGCTTCTGAGTGGGAAGATCACCAAAGATCTGCACTCGTCGTACTCGGCGTCGTTTCATCTTGCATCGGCCAGTAGCCACCACCAGCCTTCCTTGGCTCTTGGCTACTTTGGTTGCCACCACCGCCCTAGCCACTGTGGTCCGATCATCGGCGCAGTAGCATCATCAAAGGGACCCGCCCTTGTTGTTGCGAAGACGTCGGCGGCATCTGCACAGCACAGGAACAGGTTGTGTGTGGGGACGTGAGCGCGCTCCTTGTCGACCTTTACGTGCGCCTCATTCCAAGGTTCCCCTCGTTGGTCTCCCCTGCCTGCGAAGGACGGACCGACCGACCAACCGCCCGACATACCTCGCCTCGCCTCGAGCTCTTGAGCTGTGTGTCACATCCAGATCCTTGTCGCTGCATTCCTCCCCTCTCCCCCTTCCCCACCCCTCTCCACCAGCCACGCCACCCGGTCTCCGGTTCACCGGCACCCGCCGCCCCCGCACCCACCAATCCATCAAGACCCTAGTTGCCACTCGAGCCACACTTTGCCGGGTCCGCTGTCCGCCGTCTGTTGAACCAGCAGAGCCGTTGCTCCGGCACGCACGAGCCTCCTGCCCTCATCTTGGAGCATTGACGCCACCGCGACAACCCTACTCGAGCCCTCATATCGAGTGCCTCTCGGACCCTCGTGCCCCTCATCGGCTTCTATTTTCCCTTGCAGGTTGTGTAACCCCCTTGGGATCATCCTGAGGCGCAAAAGGCGTACCCTCGTCCTTTGAACTGCAAGAAGCCAGGAACATTGGCCCGCTCGGACAGGTGAGTCCAAATCAACAAGCCTTGTGTGCACGAGGTCGCCCGGGGAGCGAGGGCTTGCCCCTAGAGGTGGGGGGGCTGGGCGGTTGCGGGGGGCTGGGCGGAGGGACGAGGGGAGGGGGCGGAGCGAGAAAACACAAAGTTGGGTCGAGGCGTCGACAATCTCGCGCGTTCCGTCGTGTGGTGTGGTGTGTGTGTGTGTGTTGGTGGCGCGAGTGAGAGACTGTCAGAGGGGGCGCGCCTCGCCTCTGCTCGATCCTCGATTCTCGCTGCCATCGGCGCAACACCGTCACCATGCGCAGCTAGACCTCGTCGTCCTCACTCCTTCATGTACATCAACCTACTACACCTTCCTTGCTTCCCATTCACTCTCTCCCCTCTCTCTCCCCCCCCCACCTCTGCCTCGTCCTCGACTCCCACAACAAGAACACTCCGCTGACCATCAACAGACCCAACGACACCATCCTCGACTGTCACTCTCCTCCTTCTTGGGATCAGTCGTCGCCTTCCTCCGAGCTGTGCGCCTCCTTCCCTTCCCACTCCAACCCCCACTCCAACTCCCTCCTCCCCACTTGATCTCGCCCGAGCCCTCGCCCTCGCGTCGCCCGCCCCGGCCATCTTGCCGATCCGACCACGCCGCTGCTGTGAACACCAACGTGGGTACCGGCGTCGTCGTCTCAAGGACCGCCCCTCGCACACGAACACTACCCAGCCTCCCCGACGTCGCTCGCCCTCTACTTGACGACGCAACCCAGCGACTGGACACTTAAGAGTCGGACAGTCTTGCTGCCAGTTCGCCTCCCCTGCACTGGTCAACCCAGGTTAGCACCTCCACCTCTCCTCCTCGCACATCACGACCACTGTTGCTCACCGGCGCCACAGTTCGCAACTTCCCCCACCACTCACCTCTCGGTCTGTGGCGATCCGTCACAGGCCACACGCCCGCTCGTCACCATCCTGCAGCAACTCCCCCCGCCCCAGTGGGGCAACGGCACGGCCCAGGTGGCATACCACCAGGCCAGTGGCGCTCTCCCACAACCACCAAGGCGGCAACAGCTGCAAAAACAACAAGAACTCCAACAACAACAACAACGAGCCGCCCCCTACAACTTCTACAGATCGTCACTATCCCTCTCTCCACCAGGCTCTTCCCCCTCCTCTACGAACCGCACCTCGCCTCTCACCTGGCAGCTCCCTGCCGCTCCTGCGCCGGCCTCGTACGAACCCCAGACACCACCAATGTCTGCAGTCGCCGGACCCTCCACCATCATGGAACCACCCTACTTCGCCTCCACCTGGGGCGTGCCCGCAACCGAGTATGACCACATTGGCTATGGGCCCGACATGCAGATGGAGGAGCCCTTCGTCAAGGCTGAGCTCAACCACGTCGCTCGCCCCGTCCACTCGGCCTTCCAGGCATTGTCGATCAACTCTGCGGCACCCGCACCCGCACCGGCGGCCGTGCAGCGCCCACCCTCCCCACCGCCCTCCTCGAAGAAGATTGACATGCGGCTGGCCGAGCCTGGGAGCGACGAGTCCAAGCCCGGTTACATGACTCCCTTGGCGCAATACACAGGTACGTTTCTGGTCGGCTCCGTGGGACATGGGTCGCATGTTCCATCCGACACGGCCAGGGGAAGTGGGGAACCGCAGCTGACACTCGCAGCCACGACGTTTTGGTACTTTTGGCACGCGGACATGTTCTCATCGTCGCTGGCTCACAGCCCACTGCTGAACCGTCGCCAGAGCAAGGACATCCGCAAGTCCAACTCGCGTCCGTTTGACAACGAGGGACGAGCGATCCACCCCATCCCCATCAACCCCAACCTTCCCTTCTGCCAGTTCGTCTTCTCCGTCCTCCACAGCACGCAGGTGTCGTTCTCGGTCACCATCCTCGCCCTCATCTACACCTACAAGTACAAGAAGTGCGTCGCCCTCGGCCGGCGGCCACCGTTCCATCGCGAGGTGTCGGAGGCGCAGGGGTTCATCACTGGCCTCATGCTTGCCAACAAGTACCTGGACGACAACACGTACACCAACACCACCTGGGCCCAGTTCCTCGGCATCCCGGTCAAGGACGTGAACGACTATGAGCTCGAGTGGCTCGATGCGCTGCACTTCAATCTCCGCGTCGAGACGCGTGAGTTTGACGGGTGGCGATCGATGCTCGACACGCACATCCGCTCGCAGCGCGGCGACGCCCTGTCCGGTTACGTCTTCCCCGCGACGGGCGGTCGCGCCCGGTCGGCCTCACCTCCGATGGCTCTGCAGAATTCCGCAGCTGCCAACCAGCAGGCGCTCAAGCGGACAGCCAAGGATGCGTTCTCGGCTGACGTGCTCCACAACGCCTCGATGTACGAGGCGGCACGCCTTGGGGCGCGCAAGGCATCCATGTCGGGTCCCCAGTTCCCCGTCACCGCCTTGCCAACGCCTGCGCCTTCCATCCCCTCGGTGTCGCCCACCGGTCCGACCTACCCGACGCTCGCCCGCTCGTCGTCGCTTAGCCGGCAGATTGCCCGTCTGCCTGCCAACGGGTCGGCACGGAGCTCGGCGGGCCAGGAGCAGCTGGCGCCCGAGATTGCCGATCTTCGCCAGGCTGCGCTTGCCAACAACCACTGGGGAGCGCACCAGCAGGTGGCGGAGCCCATCGACTTTGCCCAGGACGAGCGGTGGCGCATGGCGCCGACGCAGCCCCGCCTGTACTTCCTGCAGGCCGCCGCCACACCCCAGTTCGGCCCCGACCCGCGGTACCACAAGGCGATACCTCACTACCTGGATGCCGGCCACGACTCTTCCTTCGAGTACAACCCGTACGCCATGGCGTCTGCGGCTGCCGCCGCTCCGTTCGCGGCCGACTCGATGGACATCGACCAGAGCCAGGTCGACCTCGCCTCCCCCGTGGACCCGCTCTACGCGGCGCAGCAGCAGCAAGGTGTCATGCAGGTTGCCCAGCAGCAGCAGCAGCCGTACCGCGGCATGAGCATGCCCATCGCTCCCGTTCCCACCCACTTTGTGAACCCCCAGCCCGCCGCGTTTGCCAACGCTGGTCCTCCCGGGTACGCATACGGGTCCTACGGCTGGTCCGCTCCCGTTACATGGCGGCAGCAGCACTGGCGTCCTGGGCACGCCCAGCGCTGGTCGTCGGGGTCCGACGACGCGTACATGGCGATGCAGCCACCTCCCATGTGCCACACTGCGGCTGCGTCGCAGTGGTCGACGCCGGCAGTACACCCCGCCTACCGTCCCCAGTTCTGAGTCTCGCGCTGGCCGCGCGCCTCGCCAATAGAGTTTCTCCTCGCCTCGATCCGCTTTCGACACTAGCCTACGGATTTCAACGCTTCGATTCCATTTCGGGTTTGTTTTCGGTGTACGCTCTCGTCCACTCGTGTTCGGCACTCGCCTCCATCTCGACACCTGCAACATTGGGTCTTTGGCATGTCGCGCTGGCGCCTCACGCAAGCCCTCATCATCGTCATTGTCCTCATCATCAATAATTTCACGCCCCTCACGAGACACACTCTGCATATCTTCATCCACCCCAGTCAACGGACGGCAAGGGGTCTGGTCCACTGTACATGTAGCTATAGAATGATAGATCAATTGCTGTACACACATGTGTGACCATGCAATGGTGCCACACCGGCCATTGCTGCTTGAGACTGGCCCGCGCGTCGAGCCACCTCTCTGACAGGATGCGCAAGCGAAGCAGGCTACACTAGCGCTTGGAAGGAGGCACCTCACTTGGCTCCAATCTACCCATCGCCCTGGCATTCTGGCACCCGCAGTCGCAAGTCTTCTCCTCGTTCCGCACTCCGTGCCCGCCCCGTTTCCGCACCAGCAAGGTCCACGAGGACCTTCTCGGGCCCCATCTGTCCCTCGGTCCTCGGTCCTCGGCCCTCGGCTCCTTATGTCAATCTCATCCACGTCCCCCACTCTACAACCCCCGCCTCCCCCCCTGTAACCGACTGTTCGGGAGCACCCCGCGGGCTCTGTGCGGAACTGCGCAGTGCCGGCACACGAGGATCTCGCTCCTCCCCGCCGCAGCTTCCCATTCCCAGACCAGAGATGCATAACGCACGCCGATCAGACTAGTCTAGTTCCAGTTCCGTGGGGGAGCGTAGGCACCGCTAGCGGGCAGCTCCACCTCTGCCTCCGCGGCACGCGTCGCTCAGCCACCCCTTCTCCTTGGTTCTGCTTCTCGAGAATCGAGGGATCCTTTGGACAGGGGACACCCAGATCTGAGGCACCGTGTGCCAGGCGCAGCCGGTGGCGCGGACGGGCGCACAGGCCCGCCCCCATGCGCCGATCTCGGCATCGCCGTCGCCGCGTACGCCACTCGGTTCCGGCGGCGGGAGGCCTAGTCCCTCCTTTGTCACCCGCGACGTCGCCACCGGCGCCCTGCAGGCTGCCGCCCTCCTTTGGATTCGGCGCCACGGCACGGGCGGGCGGGGCAGGCTCGGAAGTAGTCACACGCGTCATGCTTCGTGCGATCGCCACGCTCCTGATCGAACCTCTGCGGGATCGGGGGAGAAGATGCGTTGCGAGCGGGGCGAGCGGACATGGACGCCGAGGTGCGGGCAGAAGGTGTGCCTCTCCCGCGTCGGTGGCCTGTTGCAGGGCGTCGGTGCGTGACAGTGTGTGACATCACGTTTCTGCCCCTGTGACGCCCCCTGCGCCCCTCGTGCGTGACTCGCTGGCCCTGAATTGCTACTGAATGACGCGCGGGGCCTCTTTTGCTCGTGCCCATCCGCCCGCTTCGGACAACGACACGCATGTGCGAGCCTCGATTCGTGGCGGTGCACACTTCTGGCGGTGCACAATGCGCAGAGAAGCAGGCGTGTGTGGCGGCTGGCATGTGGCGCTATCTACTGAGCCGTTCGGTCTAAACAATGCGAGTGGCAAACCTCTCTAACATACAGCACATATGTACGGCGGTGGCGAACCCTCCCCTACGCCTCACTTGTCGCCCTTCTCCAGCAGCGCCTTGACGATGTACGGCTCGATCGTCTTGCTTCGGTCAGCGGTACACCTGCCACTCACGTCCAGTTGTCGTGCAGCTGCTTGCCCGTGCGGCCGGGGATGAGGTCGTCGAAGACGGCGCGCTTCGGCCCGTCCCCGATAGCCGCCTTGAAGAGCGCCACGAGCTCGTCGCCCGACAGGCGGCCCTTGGGGGCCTTCTTGTCCTCCCCGCTGCTCTTCTTCTCGGTCTTCGGGCTCGCGCTGCCGCTCGGCTCGTGGTTGGCGGAGCGCGTGCGCTTCTTCTCGGGCTTGGTGTCGGGCTTGTCCTCGGGCGAGGCGATCTCGCGCACACGCTTCTTGGCGACGGGGGAGGTGGCGCGGGCCCTGGGGTGCTCGCTCTTGATCTCGCTCTCGCTCTTGTTCTCGCTCTTGGGGGAGACCTTCACACCGGCCTCGACGTGAACCCCGCCGCCCCGGGTCTTGCGCTGGCTCGCCTCGCGCTTGACCTCGCTGGGGGGCTTGAGGTCACCCCAGTCGTCCCCATCGGTGTCGCGCCCGTCGCCCTCGGGCTCGGACAGATCCGGCTTGGAGTCGGGCAACTCGTGCTTGACCCTCTCGTGCTTTGCCTGTAGCTCGGGCTCGGGAGACTGGGACGGGGCCAGGGGGTCGGGTGACTCGGCCTTGACCTCGGCGTCCTCCTCTGGCTCCATCTTGGCCTCGCCGTCCCCCTTCAGCTGGGGCGAAGGGGAGCGGTGCCGGCGGCTGCGGAGGTTGGGGACTTCGATGACCGGGACGAGGGGCATGTTGGGTGAGGTAGTTGGCGGCGAGGCGACAGGCGTGGGGTGACAAGGACTGAGAGAGTCTGGATGCGCACAAGAGGACGAGAATCGAAAGCGAAAGGCGGGTGGGATGCTGAGCGGGGTACACTCAGCTCTGTGCGTGGGAATGGAGGTGCGCCCTTCGCTCCGAGCTCGCCTCGCACTAGCGTCCGCACCTGTGTGCACACAGGCAGTCGTAGGTGTATGCCGGCGAGGCCTCGCATTGCTGTCTGACGTTCCCAGCCTAGTCATTCCGCATCACCTACACTCACTGACTACGCACCTCTCACAGCACGTCTGACGAGACTGTGCCCACGCGCAGGTCCTCCCTCCCTCAAGCCCGAGTTCTCTCTTCGCCTTTGGGCCACATCACGCCCGACAGCGCGGGGCCGAGCTCAGCAACGGGGAGGAGAGGCGAGGTGAAGACCTTGGACAGAGCGAGAACCCATAGAGCGAGAACCCATGGGCACATGCTGCGTATCATATCAGCGACCGCCAGCCAACCGTTAAAGCTGATCTGCTCGCTCTGCGCCCCATCTACTCCCCAACCCTCTCATCATTCTCCATCCTCTCAGCGTCACTCATCCAACATATCTCATCCACCATGCCGAAGCGCAAGCTCCCTCGCCAGCACGACCCCGACATCACCTTCGTCAAGCAGGAGCTCGTCCCGTCCGACGATGAGCTGAACGAGCTGGACGAGGTCGTGAAGAGCGAGCCGGACGAGGACTACAAGGACGTCAAGCGCGCCAAGAAGTCCTCGCCCAAGACCAAGTCCACGACCAAGCCCAAGTCCACCAGCAAGCCCGGCCGCAAGCCCGGCGTCGCGTACACCTCCAAGAAGTGGAGCGGCGCCGAGCTCCGCCAGCTCTTCCTCCTCGGCCTGGGCGGGACCGAGCACGCGACGGTGCCGGCCGCGCGGTTCGACAAGATGCCCGGGCGCAGCATGTCGCAGTGCACGAACGCGTGGCGGTGAGTGCTGTCGGCGGCAGCTGGGGTCACAGCTGGTGTCATCAGCAGAGCTGGTCGTCAGCAAGGGTCGCGTCGAGGGGACGTGGAGGAGCGGACACTGCTAACACCAGCCAGCGCGTCATCCCCGTCATCCTCAAGGCGCTCGGTGAGGCTGGGGAGCCTGGGCCCAGCGAGTAGACGGCGCGAGGGTGGGAGTCGGCGCAAGGGTGGGAGTCGGCGGGAAAGGGAGGGCGCGGGCGACCGGCGGAACCGGACCGACAGCGGAGGACGTGACGCATGTGTGTGAGAGGGGCGTCGGCGGAGTATCATGTGAGCAGCATTAGAATGTAGGGAGGAGTGAGACGTTGGTGAGCAGGTGAGACATTTTAACTGCGGGGTACTGAGACAGCGTGGGCGGTGCTCCGCGCTAGCACGGCGAGGGACTGACCCACCCTGCTCACTCAGCAGCTCACCCGCTCACCCGCTCACCCGCTCACCCCTGCACGACCAGTACAGGTGCAGCTTCTTCATCTCTAGTCGGTATACACTCTACTTGCCGATCGCGGCCTTGCCAGTGAGGTAGGCGGCGACGACCTCGGCAAAGTACTGGGGGTCAGCATAGCTCAAGACGACTCGCGCTCGCGACTCACCTTGCCCTGGCCCTCGGCGGTGTCGAGCTCCTCGGCGGAAGGCTTAAAGCTGCCGTCGGCGCCGGCAACCGTGGACGCGCCGTAGGGCGAAGCGCCGTGGACGCCCGAGGTGTCGCCGGCGAGCTTGAACTGGTACCCGTTGGGCACAAAGATGATCCCCTGGTGCGCAAAGTACGGGAAGATGTTGAGGTGCGTCGTCTCCTGCCCGCCGTGCTGCGAGTTGGACGAGGTGAACGTGCCGGCAAACTTGCCGACGAGGGAGCCCTGGGCGTACTGCGCGCCCGTGCTGTCGAGGAAGGCGCTGACCTGCGCGGGCATGCGGCCGAAGCGGGTGGGCGCGCCGATGAGGAAGCCGTCGAGCTCGGTGAGCGCCTCGGGGGTGATGATCGGGTGCTTGGGCTCGAGGGACGCGCCGCCGCCAATCTTCTTGACCAGGTCGGCCGGGAGCGTCTCCTGGAAGTTGAAGGCGCGGACCTCGGCGCCCGCGGCCTCGGCGCCCTTGATGGCCGCCTCGGCGAGCGCACCGATGTGGCCGTACATCGAGTAGTAGATGATGCCGATCTTGGGCTTGACGAGGTTGGCGGCCCTGCGCGTTAGCCGGGTGGGGTGGGGGTGGGGAAGTGGAGGCGGGGGAGAGCCAACTCGGTTCAACTTACATTGTGGACAGTGCTTTTGGTGGTGAAGTGGGAGAGTGGAACGGGCTAGGTGCTGCGCAACGGGGGGGACTAGTGCTCATCACACCCACCCCACCACCACTTTATGTACCCGTACACGGGTTTCGGTGGGTACCACCGAGGAACGCAATACCTCAATTGGGCAATCACCCTTGACGTCAGCACCGGCCCGTCTAGCCCTCTCCTGCCAGCACTCTAATGCCTAATTAAGGGCCGGCTATCGTCCGAGGCGGGTGGCGTGGGGCTGGTGCGAAAGAAGTTCGGCAGTCGCCGCGTCGAGTTTGCTGGCATGCTGACAAGCTGGCAGCGCGCTGGCAATGCTCGCTCAGCACGGCTTGGCAGGGTGCCCGCGGCGACGCGTCGCGCGATGGCGAGCGGTGCCTGCGGTGGTGCGATTCGACGCGACGCTGAATCTCGGCGTTTGCAGCGCCGGCCCTGGCCCCGAGTCCGGGCGCGTTGGTCAGCTTTCTCGAGCTCGCACCCCGCCCACCGCCGAGATTGTCCGTTTGCGCTCGGAGCCAGCGCTCCCCGGCTGTTCGCTCCTCTGCACTCCAGCGCTGCACATGCTCCACAATGGTGCACTAGACAACGTCATCCATTCGTTTACCCTATTGAAAACTATTACACCCTCGGCGTGGTACAAACTTGCTAAGCCTTCCCGTACTGTTCGGCACCGCGGTCCCTCCGCAACTCCACATGCGCCGCTCCACTCCGCACCGCTCCGCATCCCTCATACCCGGCCGGCACTAGTGTTGGACGGCAGGTACCCGGTGGAGGATCGGCGAGGTGGAGGATCGGCGTTGTGGCAGTGGAGGTCATCCACCCAAAAATCACCCATCCACCCCTCCCCTCCGACCTCTTCCAGCGCTTCCTCTTCACCATCGTCTTCTACAGCACTGTCGTTAGCTCTGACGCTTCTAAATAACCCCACCATACATGAACCACGGGTTGTTGAAGTCCGTGAGATCCTCGAAGGCGTGCTCGTTGAGCATGTCGGGGTTGAGGCCGGCGGCGCGGAGCTTGGCGTCAAGCTCGTGCCGGTACTTGTCGGCCTCCTTGTGCGTCATGATGGACATGTCCTTGATGCCGGCGGGGAGGCCCATGGCGACGCGGCGCGCCTCCTGCTTGCGGTTGAGGTACTTGAGGTAGAAGCCCATGGTGACGATGAGGATGAGGAGGATGCACCAGCACGCAATGTCGACGTACAGCCCGGTGTGGTAGTACGGCGCCTCGCGGGTGAGGTACACCTGGGGACCAACAATGTTACCGATGGTGAGGGCGCCGAACATGGTCGCGGTGGTGACGACGCGCTTGGTGGTACCCGACGCGTTGAGGTTGCACCACGAAACCAGAAGAGGCTGGATGACCGAAAACACGTAGGCGACGTAGTACGCAGCCATGAGGCCTCCGGGCTTGGAGCGGTCGACCTGGGTGAGGGCGATGGCGCCGGCGATGGGGAAGATGGTGACGACGGCGAGGACGGGCCAGCGCATCTTGATGCGGTTGGTGATGTAGATCGAGGTGAGGAGGCCCGCGATGCCGATGCAGCCCGTGGGGATCTGCATCAGAATGGTCTTGAAAGTCGAGAAGCCAAAGCCCTTGGTGATGAGGCCGCCGAACGCGCCGATGCCGCCCGAGGGGCACGAGGCGCAGAACCACATCGCAGCCCACATGTACGTCTTGGGGTCGCGGTACGTCTCCCACACCTGGTCCCACTTGAACTTGGACGTCTTGGTGCCCGTGTTGTTCTCCTTGAGGCGGTGGATGGCGATGAGGCGGTCGCGCCCGCCGTTGCGCTCGAGGAAGCGCGCGGTGGTAGGCGAGTTGGGCATGAGCCAGTACACGATCGGCACAAAGGCGAGGGACACGGCGCCGATGAACAGGAAGATGCCCTGGTACTCGAGGATGACGCCCGAGCCCTCGGTCGCGCGGCCGATGCCGTAGCTCATGAGCGGGCCAAAGATGGCCGCGCACGAGTTGGCGACCTGGTACGCGATGGTGCGGTACGACTGCTCGCGGCGCAGCCACCACATCTGCGTGATGAGGATGAACGAGGGCATGATGGTCGCCTCAAACGCGCCGAGGAGCATGCGGCAGATGAGGAGCGTCACAAAGTTCTTGCACGCCGTCGTGCAGATCGTGCAGATCGACCACGCGGTCATGTTGAAGATGACCCAGTACTTGACGGGGAAGACGATGAGGGCGTACGCCGAGATGGGCTGGCACACCAGCTGCGCGCAGTACACGACCGACGAGAGCCACGAGTACTGCGTGCCCACGAGGTTGGTGTGCTTCTGGAGGTCGAACACGGCCGCGTACGACACGCTCGACTTGTCCATCTGGCGTCAGCGCGGTCCTTGTCGTCGTCGGCACATCGGCGCCGACGGAGTGGGCACAACAATGGAAGCGGCGGTGTTCCTGACACCCCACCTCGGCCCGATTTTCGAGCTCACCTGCTGGCTGGCCGTCAGCACAACCCCAACACCCCGGGCGCTACTCACATCCAGTACGTGATGCACATGGGAAGGCAGACGTAAAAGTCGATGCGGCGGAGGACCTGCTTCATCTCGGCCATCGAGTACTCGACGTGCCCGCCCGCCTCGTCGAGGAGGCGCGCGGCATCGTCGAGCTGCGTGTTCGCCTTGTACTTTGGCTTGTTGCCGCGCTCGGCGTCGCGCAGCTCGGGCGCCTCGATGTGCTCAACGGCGTCCTTCTTCTCGTCCATGGTGGCGTGTGGAGGGTGTGGTGGGAACTGGTGGCCGATGTCGTGAACTGTTGATCATATATCTACCCCGTGGAACAAAGAACGCGAGATACCGGGTATACCGAGGCCCCACAGTGGGTGCAAGTGGGCTCCGGCGCTACGGCGACCCGGCGCCGGTATGACGGTGTTGTTGCACTAGCGATGAGGAGTCGAATGTGCGGTGGGCTCGGAGAGAAAGCCGTGTGGAGTACCGCCGGAGCTATGAGGGTCGGGCCAATGTTGCGACGAGGCAGGCGGACCGCCCGGGCCGGCGGTTCCGGCGCCGAGTCGCCGACCCTCACCATACCTTTTGCTGCTCGGAACCGCACTGTCGGCGTCGTATTCCTCGCATACGCGCACATGACGCGGCGAGAGGGCTGACGGCATGACTTGGTGCTAAGATGCCGTCGAGGTGCCGATGCGGGGGATCGGCGGCGCGGTGCGGGGTCATGGAATATTGTCGGATCGCCACCGCCGAACACTGTTCCTGGTCTTACACCGGCGCCGGTCCCCACCCAACTCCGGTCCGGCATCCGAACGGGATAGCTCATTCCGCACATGGCACACCTCAGTGTTCCATTCCACAGCAACAGTCATGGTCACAAGGCACATCATGTCACGAGACGGCGAGCGGTCGGCCGAACGAACGTGTATGTACGCCGGGTGGCAGCGGTGGAAGATGGAATTCGGACGTGTCTCGGAGGTTGTGGAGGCAGCGGCTGGCCGCCATGACTGCTGCCTTGACTTAGCCACGATCGTCTTGAGCCGAGGTCATCGAGGGTTTGGAGTGCTTGAAGCGGTACCAGACTGGCAAGCGCTCCATCCCAGCTTGCAGCATAGGCTGGGGTAAAGGTGACGGTGAGATGCATAGTCGCTGGTGTCCAGCTTCGAAGCTTGCGCACTTTCTGGTGGTACCGATGGTTGCTTCACTGCGCGGCGCATGCGCGTCGCGTCTCATCTTGTCGCGCAAAGAATCTCTTCTTGACCTCTCGATGCACAGCCTCATTGTGTCCGTCGAGGCTGCCGATCTTTGTGACGACTAATCCTCCAAAGGAGAGGCATTCGCTGGACCTCGGCCCCAATACCGCCGAGTTGTGAATCCACGGCAAGGATCTTCCTCAAGAGACAGAACGAGAGGGAAGAGTGCCAGGCAACCTGTACCCGGATCCCAGTATCTACGGCATACTAGCTACCAAATGCAATGGCGCATTCACCACATCACGCGCGCTTGCCCGCCACATCTGCGCCTGTGGCACTGCCCCCCCCCCCCAGCCCACTCACGCGCCCCGCTACTCTCACCGCCCAATGCTCCGAGTCCTGTCGTCACTGGATCAGCGCATTCAGCAGACTCGAGGGACATCCTTGTACCTGTGATCAGCCGAGTGGACGACCTCCACCAGCGGCTCCCACGGCCCGCGGCTGCTCGGCACGGATGAGGTGATACCGAGCAATGCCCGAGCACGGCGCGAGGGCGATCCAGCCTTCCTGGATCTGGTACCCCGTGTCTTGGCGCTTGGCTGCAGATCCATCGGTCACCCGTCAGACTGTCAGTGACGCAGGTCAGTAGCACAGCAGACGGCACGGACCTCGGCGAAGATGGACGATCGGGTGTCGCCCCATGGATCGACACACATGGATCTGCACACACGAAACACACGAAACGCACAGCATGGGCCTGGACGCGGGCCGGGCTGACCTTCACCCATCCGTAGATCATGCAGATCCGCAGATCCGCTTCGCTTGGATCCACATGGATCGTCACCTCGGCCTGGAAGCTGGACGCCGATCCGCCAATCCATCGGCTCGGGGAGTTCTCGGCGACAGTCTTCGGGCGTTCGGCCTAAACCCTGCCCTGTGGCGCTTAACCGCCCTCAGCGCTATCTCACCATCAGCGCCCACCACCGCCGCGCCGGGGGCCGGACAGCGAGACGAGACAGGCTGTTCGCGGCCACGTCAAGCTGTCTCGGGTCCCATGTCTTCGGGACCATTCAGTGGGGAGCGTATCGCAGCGCAGGGGCCAGGGCGCACGCGTCCAACCAGCAACGTTGATCAGGTGAGCCGCGGGGATGTCAAGCCAAGACATCTCATCGCTCCTTCCATACCGAGAAGCGCTCATACCCTGCGCCAAGCGTGCTCCACGCCAGCGCGCCAAGTGGTCGGTCCGATCCTTGGATGGAGCGGCCAAGCCAGCGCATCCATAGCAGCCAAGCCAATCGCAGATTAGAAGCGCGTCCAATAGAGGCATAAACCCGTGCCTCACGCGCACCTGTCGGGGCCTGCCCGCCCCGCATGGGTCATGCCGGCACCACCCCGCATGGTACGCGAGTATGTACGACCTTGCGCCAAGCTCGCACCACAGCACCGCACGTGGTGCCATGGTGCCAGATCTGCGAGCCCCACATTGGCCGTGGGGACGGGATGCTGTCTCACCTGCGTGTGGCGCGACCGGTCGGTAGAGCAAACGATGGTTGGCCGAGGTGCCAGGCGGACAGCATGGTTTCAGCCAAGGTCTTGGCGGTGGCGTGGCGGGACCCAAAATGTGGGCGCGCCGGGATCCTCGGTCTCTCATGTCGCCACGCAGACGGTTGGCTGGCCTGGGTGGGAAGCGCGCAGGGCGCAAATGCGGGATTGGCCGCCCAGACAGGTGAGCCAAGAATACTCGGCCCTGGCTTGCTCCAGACCAGATCACCCGGCTGTCTTCACAGGAAGCATGTTTCTTGGCCCCACCCGATGCCCAAGTGGCACTGCAGGCCCAAAACGAGAGCGCCCCGGCATCCTCGGTCTGCCATGTCGCCACGTCAGACTCCGATGGGAAGCACGCTGCGTGCTGTAGTAGGATTGGCTGCATGGCTGTTTTGCCGCCCAAGACCGGCACACACTGGAGAGCCAAGAATACCTCACCCTGGGCAGCTCCAGTCCAGATCACCCTCCCCTCTGCTTCGCCTGATACATGTTTCTTGGCCCCGGCCCCCGAAGGGCTCCCTCGCAGGCCAAGCTCACTGTGCGCCGATTGCCCACCACCACCACCCACCATACACCATCCAATCCCCCCCAACGATGCATCGTCATGTGGGGGTACCTCAGACACAACAGCTGACAGCCTCCCGCAGCTGCCAAGCGTAATCTGATAGCACTACTGCGCTCCACTCTAGGGCAATCAGATAGCCTGGGCAAACTTTGATCCTCTAGCCGCCCAGCCTCTGGCCTCTGGGGAGAGTCAGGCCCATGAATAGAGCAGCACATGTCTCCTCCCCGCATACGCAAGCGGAGCGAGTGCCGTTGAATGCCGGACTATAGTTGGAAGCGCGTTCTAGTGCCACTTGGACGTGGTACTGTGTGCTGCTGCGGGCTCCACCCGCCGAGAGCCAAGAGACCGAGAGCCCCGCCACACCAACCCGAGTTCCTAAAAATAAAAGAAGGCATTAGACCAGAGTAAGAACTATCCAATTCAGGGTAACGCGACTCCACTGCCAAGATTAATCCAGGCATTAGACGAGAGGAAGAGGGATGTATTTGGGTGAGATTAATGTGGACCCTGCCGAGAGTTGGTGGTCGGATGCGGCGCAGTTTCCCTGAATTCCTTGTTCTCACCCCACGCTCAAAAGAGCCGACAGAACCATTCTTGGAACAACCTCTGTTGCCCTAGATTTTACTCGGCCCTCCCTCTTTACTCACCGCAGCTCCCCCCTGCCTGCCGCGTCGGCCCCGCTTGCGTCAACGGGTTCCGAGATTGGATCCACACCCGCCACCACAGTAGATCTATCACATGCAAAAACTTTGTTCTTCAGTCTAACAGTTGTGTGGAGCGTGGGTCTTGGCACCTTTGCGAGTGTGCATTGGTGTTGGGGGAGGTGGGGCAAGGGGGGGGGGCGCGAGGGGGAGGCGGTGGTGGGGGCTGTATCGGGGTGGTCGGGGATTGTGGGGGGGCAGTATTTTGGTCACTCGAGTCAGGAACGGGGCGCGGATTGTCATCTTGGCAGGTCTTGGCACGGCTTGGGTAGACCTAGAATGCCAAGTCTTGGCAGCAGAGAGCACACGCAGCAGTCAAGTGGTACACGCAGTCATGCAGTTATATTAACCTCGTCTGTCCTCACTCTCATTCTTGCCCCCCTCATCACCACATACTCCACCACCACTACTAGAAACAATGTCCTCTGCGACTGCTCGTCACCCACCTGCCACCTACGCTGGCGCTCAGCGCCCCCACCCCTACTCGCGGCCCTCCCACCGCCGCAGCCCTCCCCGTGAGGACCGCGACTTCCCCCCCTCGCCACCACGCAGCCACCACGACGCCGCCTCGCCTCCTTTGCCAAAGGCCGCGGCTGTCGACCAGAGCGACAACTACTGGGACGACGTGCCCCCCGCCCCCGCATCCCTCAAGTCGATCCTCGACTCGTTCCGCCGCTCGGGCGAGGGCGACCGCGACCTCCTCATGGCCATCCTCCAGGCCAAGAAGAGCGAGGAGGAGCGCCTCACCGCCATCATCCAGACCCGCCTCACCATCCTCCAGGCCCGCCTCAACATGGCCGCCATCCAGGCCCAGATGCCCGGCCCCGCCGACGCTTTCCCCTGCCCCCCCAACCGCGGCCCCGAGCCCTCGGCCCCCCGCCAGGAGCGCACCCCCAGCCTCTCGTCCAACGGCTCGGCCACCTCTCCCCCCAACGCGCCCTACTACTACTCGCACGGGCCGGAGCGCATCCACCTCCCCCCTCCCATGGGCTACGCCGACCGCGAGCGCCTCCCGCCTCTTCGTGAGCGCGACTCCCGCGACCGCCGCGACAGCGACCCCCGTGACCGCCGCGAGCGCCCCGTCTCCCCACGGGAGCCTGCCGGCGGGCTCGAGATGCTCCTCGAGGGCGTCCGCGAGGCCGAGCGCAAGGAGCGCGTCTAGGTTGTAGATGATTGGGTTTTGGGTCTAGCATAGGGTCATCTGTTGTATCTAGTAGTAGACGGCAGCGCCGTAGGCATGGTTGTATCGTTTGCATGTCACCATCGATGGTTTCGTCCAAGTCTGTGTCTGTCGCGAGCAGAGTCTGTCACCGTGAACGTTCCTAGTCGCGAGTCGCTTGAGCGCTGCGGACGCGGCTGGACGCCAGTTCCACCTCAATTCGCCGCGGGAAGCTCACACATTCATCCCGGGCTTGGCGCGCGCCCACATTCTCCATTCATCGGAGCTGCGGACCGCAGCCTCGCCTCGCCCTTCTTGTCGCCCCATCTCGCTACCGCTCGCTATCGACGGCCGAACACCACCTCGCAGCGTTGGAACACACGTCTGCCGCATCCCTGCCTCGCTGTCGTCTCCACCAATCGACCCCACCCACCAGCGCTCAGGCAGGCAGACAAGCGCGCCAGCGCCCAGTGCTGCTTGGCGGGGCCACCCACCGTCCCGCAGCATGCCTTGGCGTTCCAAGACCGTCGGCACTCGGCACCCGGGTCACCGCGGTCGAGCCGCCCCGTCCTGCCAAGAGCCAAGCGACCGAAAGCACGCCTTGGGAGGAACGTCATGGGGGCCCCCACGAGAGCAAGCGAATGTACCGAGCACGGGGTGAGCGGGCAGGGTCTCGTGCCCGCACATCTTGGAAGGCTCGGAGGCTTGGCACCAGTTCGAGGTCTGTCAAGGGCCGATGGGGAATCTTGGCACCAGTCAAACGTTTGATTGGTTCACAGACGCCTCGTGCCACCCAGGTCCTATTTGAGGCTGGGTCGTGTGTGTATCTGATATCACTCTGCGTCAGGGCGTCAGCCTCATCAGTCAACCAGTCAGGCGACCAGCGCAATGTACAACAGATCCATGCCAGTAGGCGCCGAGTAGCGCATGAAAATGAGGGAGGGAAGGGTGTCGGGCCCGACGTGAAGGTGGAGAGCGCCGGGCGCCGGTGCGGCGCCGCCGCAAGTCACGATGCTTTGTCTTCTCGGACTTGGCGCAATCTCCGCACAGGCCGCTGGATCGGTGGGCGGCGCCATGCATGCGCCACGCGATAAGCGAGTCTTGGCCAAGCTCTTGGTTACGTCTCGACGTCCTTCATCTCGTCGAGGATGCGCTCGATGGCGCTCTTGCCAAGGGGCACCCACGCCCAGCGGCCGGTACGCCCGTCGGGGTCCAGTTCGGCGACCACCACGAGGCCGTGGTCGCGGAACTCGCCAAGGAGGGCGTTGAAACGGTCCTCCTCGCGCGCGATGAAGCGGTCGCGCGCCGTCTTCTGGACCAGGTCGACGTCCATGGCGAAGGACGGGGCCGTGGCGGCGGGTGGGTGGGCGACGTGCGTCGCCGGGTCGGGCGGGAGGGCGCCGAGCTGGCGAGAGAGGATGAGCTTGAGCAAACGCGCGGCCATGGGCGGCACGGAGCGTAAGATCTGCAGCGCACCCTCCTCGCTCACGCCGGCCTGCCCGCCCTGGCCCAGCGCGCCGATCGCACTCGCACTCAGGCGCGCGTAGGCAAGCTCGACGTCGTAGTCGTCGTACGTCGCGATGGAGTGGTACACCCAGTTGAAACCGCGCGAGGCCGGGACGGGAATGTACTCGTCACCCTTGCGTCGGGTACGCGGCTTGCGCCATGGGTGGGGCGGGGTGGCAGTGGCAGTGGCCGAGAAGAGGAGCGGGGTGTTGACGTGGTCGAATGTTGCGACAATGTGGATGCCGGGCGAGCACGCGAGGAGGCTGAGCACCGCCATGGCCTTGGTAGCCTTGAGCGCCGGGGCGTCGATGTTGTGCAGGATCAAGAAGAGAGGGTTGGTCCCCTCGGCTGAGAAGTGCGCGTACAGGCGGTGGGCGGCGCGCTCGAGCGGCGTCGCGCCGGGTGGGGCGGGCGCGTCGGGGATGCTGAGGCTGTCCTCAAGCGACGCAAGCACGTCGCGGAGGTTCAGCCCGGGAAAGTAGCCGTTCACGACGGCGCAGTGTCCGCGCTCGCCGAGCCGGGCGACGAAGCGGTTCACGAGGCGGCGCTTAGAACCAAACCCGTAGAGGAGGAGGTTGAAGCCGGCCTCGAGCTCGGCCTCCCACTGGGGGAAGTACGCTTCGGCGTCCTCGATCGCGCCCTTGACGCGGGGAGTGACGCCGCGCGCGCCCACAGCTGTAGCCTCGTACTCGGCCTGGGATAACGGTGCAGCCAGCGAGGCGTACGACTGCCCGCTGGTCTTGGCCCCGCGCGACGCCGCCATAAAGTACGCGTCGGCGCGCGATGGGCGGATATACCCGTCGTCCCCGGGCTGGAGGACGGGCTTGGTCTTGCGCGCTGTCCCGGGCGTGCGCGGTTTGCGGGGCGTGGTGGCTGGTGTGCCACGCTTCCGCCGGCTCGGCGTGCCCACCAGCCCGACGCGTTTCGACGGCGTGTGCGGTACCTCGTCGTCGTCGTCCAGCTCGTCGGGCTCCTCTGGCTCGCCCTCGGACGCACTGCCTGATCCCTCGCCGTCAGATCCCGACTCGTCCGCGCGCTCCGCGTAGCCCGTGAGGAAGGAGACGAGGTGCGGCGCCGCCGACGTCGACGCCTCGGGCGCTGGCTCCGGCTCGGGTGTTGCCTTGCGAGCGCGCTTGCGCGCTGGGGCTGGCATGCTTGTGGTTGCTGATGTTGGGTTGGTGCGGATTGTTGTTGTTGCGTCCAGAGTGACTGTGCTGGCTCAAGAAATTTGGTTCCGTCAAAGTCATGGACGCGCCTCACCTCCACATTAACGCGCCCATGCCTCAAGTCGTGTCACCTCTCGCTTCCTTGTAGCAACTTCTTCATCCCATCTCTCCTTCACCCATCTCCTCTCGACCCACCATGCCCCCCTCACCAAGCTCGCGTAAGAGCCAGGGGAGCCAGAAGGACGCGTCGCAGGACAAGGACAAGCCCAAGAAGGCCGCGCCTAAGAAGCCCGCCGCGCCGGCCGGCGCCGATCTCCGCGGCTGGGTGAGCTGTGCTGCGCTGCTTCTCAAGCTAACAGCAGTTCAAGCCTGGCGGATCGAGCGGGTCGACGCCGTCCAAGCCCAAGGAGGAGGCTAAGCCCAAGGCCAAGGGCACTGGCGACGAGCCCATCATGATCGGTGTGTGCGCCGCTGTTCCCTCTGACCCGCAGACGAGAGCGATGACGAGGTTCCAGTGAAGAAGCCTGCGTGAGTAGCTGTGCTCTGTCTGGACCTAGCTAACCACAGATCACGGTGTGTACTGACCTCTCCATTCACTGACGATTAGGGCCCCGCCGAAGCCGGCGCCGAGCAAGGCCGGGACGACCAGCAAGCACTTCCCGGCCGCCTCGAGCTCTGTGAGTTGACCGCTGCCCCTGCACTAACCCGCACAGAAGAAACCGATCGCGGTAGAGTCGAGCCCCGAGCCAGAGCCGGCGCCGAAGAAGGCGTCTTCCAGGACATCCACGCCTAGAGCCGCCAAGTCTGCAGCCAAGCGCAACAACCTCGTCGAGTCTTCGGACGAGGAGGACTTCAAGCCCAAGCGCCGGACGCCTTCGAAGCGCGCTCCATCAGAGAGCGAGGACGAGGCGCCCCCACCGAAGAAGGTGCGAGGGAAGAAGGCGCCAACGCCGAGCGAGAGCGACGAGGACATGAGCGAGGAGGAGGTCAAGCCGAAGAAGGCTCCTGCGAGGAAGAAGTCGCCCGTCAAGAAGCACGCTGCCAAGGCTGCACCGGCCAAGAAGCCCGCCAGCAAGGACAAGAAGCCGGCTGTCAAGGACGAGGACGGCAAGGAGGACAAGGCTAAGCCCAAGTTCAAGTGCGCATCACTCTGATTCCCACTGACACCAGCTACCATGCCATGGCTGCGAGGAGAGCTGCAGGTCCAGCGGCGCCGGGCTCCAAGGACATCCCCGATGGCGACCCAGCTGCGCTCGCCGGCCTCTCGTTCGTGTTCACGGGCGAGCTGCAGGCGCTTGGGCGCGACGACGCCATCGAGCTCTGCAAGCGGTACCACGGGTGAGCTTTGTCGCGCATCTTAGCTGACAGCAGTCGCGTGGTAGGGACACCGTCTGGCAAGACCGACTACGTCGTCATTGGCGAGAACGCGGGCGCGTCTAAGCTCGCCAAGATCAAGGAGAAGAACCTCAAGACGCTTACTGAGGACGGCTTCCTTGACCTCATCCGCACGCGCAAGGGTGTACTCGACGAGAAGCAGCAGAAGGCGCTGGAGAAGAAGGAGAAGGAGGTGATCAAGGCCGCCGAGGAGATGGCCAGGCGCGAGGAGGAGGAGGAGAAGCTGCGGAAGCGCAAGGAGAAGGCTCTCGCCGGGACAGGTGTGGCTACCAAGTGAGCTGCCACGGTTGGCCGAAGCTAACAGACAGGAAGGTGGCGCCAGCCTCTGCGCAGCTGTGGACCACGAAGTACGCGCCTAAGAACATCAAGGAGATCTGTGGCAACAAGTCGAACATAGAGAAGCTGCAGACGTGGCTCGCCAACTGGTGAGCTTACCATACTCCCAGTAGCTGACCATCAGGCAGAAGAACTATAGCTCGGGGTTCAAGAAGCCAGGCAAGGACGGCAGCGGGATGTACCGCGCCGTCCTCATCTCTGGCCCCCCAGGCATCGGCAAGACAACCTCCGCGCACATCATCGCCAAGGAGTCGGGGTACTCGCCGCTCGAGCTCAACGCGAGTGATACGCGTAGCAAGAAGCTGCTCGAGAACGGGACCAACGTCGACAACACGTCGCTCGACGGCTTCTTCCAGGGCAAGGGTGTGACTGTGGGTGCTGTGATGGACCCCTGGCTAACGATCGCAGAGCACGACCGTCACCGACCTCAACCTGAGCAAGCGCACATGCCTGATCATGGACGAGGTCGACGGCATGTCCGCCGGTGATCGTGGTGGTGTCGGTGCGCTGAACGCGCTCATCAAGAAGACAAAGGTGAGCTTATATAACCTCATCTGAAGCTCACACCAGATCCCCCTCATCCTTATCTGCAACGACCGCAACCTGCCAAAGATGAAGCCGCTCTGGGGCACGACCTTCAGCCTCCCGTACAGGCGACCTGGGCCGCAGGAGATCCGCTCGCGCATCCTCTCCATCCTGTTCAAGTGCGTCCAGCTCAGGGAGTTGCGATCGAAGCTGACAACCAGGGAGAAGCTCAAGATCCCCGCCAACGTGGTCGACGAGCTCGTCAAGGGCACCAACTCGGACATCCGCCAGGTGCTCAACATGCTGTCCACGTACAAGCTGGGCAAGAACGAGATGGACTTTGACGAGGGCAAGCAGCTGTGAGTCTCAGCTTGCTTACACTCGGTCGCAAGCTGACCATCAGAATCAAGATGAACGAGAAGAACACGATCATGACGCCGTTCACCATCACCGACAAGCTCTGTGGGCCGTACTCGTTTGCGCGCACGAGCAAGGAGACGCTCAACGACAAGATGGAGCTCTACTTCCAGGACTTCTCCTTCATCCCCCTCTTCATCCAGGAGCACTACCTGAAGACCAACCCGGCGCGGTTGAACAACCTCGACGGGCCAGAACGAGACATGAAGAATCTCGAGTTAGTCAGCAAGGCGGCCGACGCGATCTCGGACGGCGACCTCGTGGACCGTCTGATCCACGGCGGCGAGCAGCACTGGTCCCTCCTCCCACTGCACGCGGTCAACTCGACTGTACGCCCCGCCTACCACATCTACGGGATGAACCGCCCCACGGGCGGGAGCGGGTGGGGCGGCCCCTCGTTCCCTCAGTGGCTGGGCCAGAACTCGAAGATGGGCAAGCTGCAGCGCGAGCTCACCGACATCCAGATCCGCATGCGCCTCAGAGTCTCGGGCTCGCGCGACGAGATCCGGCAGCAGTACATGCCGCTGCTGGCGGGCAAGATTGTCAAGCCGATGATGGACGACGGGACGGAGGCGATCGACGGCACGATCGAGACAATGGACGAGTACTTCCTCGGCAAGGACGACTGGGACGCGTTCGTCGAGCTCGGCGTCGGCGACATGGCCGAGGACAAGATCCTCAAGAAGATCCCGTCGGCGACCAAGTCGGCCTTCACGCGCACGTACAACAAGCGCGACCACCCGATCGCGTTCCACAAGGGCGACATGTTCGCCGCGAGCCGCAAGAAGATAACCTCGGACGAGAAGCCGGACAACGAGGACGTGTTCGAGGACGACGCGCCGCCCCCAGACGACGAGGACGACGACAAGGCGGACGAGGAGGTCAACGACGTGAGCAAGGACAAGCTCATCAAGGCCGTCGGCAAGGGCAAGGGCAAGGCGGCTGCGACCAAGAAGACCGCGGCCAAGAAGAAGTAGAGGGGGTTGAGCAGAATAGACCATACCACTGTGATTCTTGAGCGAAATGTAAACCTTAGCCGGAGGGAGAGGTGGTTGTGTATGTGCCCAAGTTCAGCATCCAAGACTGCGCGGTGCTACAGCGCGCTGCAGAGAGGTCCTGGCTGGCGAGAGACGTACGAGTCTGGTTTCGTACGGTGGTATCGTGAAACCCGCTGTGGGCCTGCCGGGAGGAAGACTTCCTACAGCGTCATTCAAATACTGATGTGAACAGCGCTGTGGCCAGTGAAGCTTCGCCAGGGTGAGCCAAACCACCCACAACAGTGCGTGTACGGCCCTAGCGCCATCCAGATTCAGCTCTGAATGACGCTGTTACACCTCTGGAACAAGGTTACCTCACAGCGCGGTTCGACATCTCCCATGGTCTCCCACCACCTCACCCCCTTCTCAACCCCGTCGCGGCCCGTCGTCTCCCTCTGCTCCGGGACATGCTGGCCCTCGCGTTCCCTCACAAGCGCTCTGACACAGCGCACAACACGAGAGGAAGCGCCCAGAAATAGGCCCCCGCAGAAAATAGCACACCGCGCGGGTGACAGGAATAGGCGGGACTGAAATAGCTTTCGCGCTGTCAGCGGCGACCGGTTGGCGTGGAGGGGCTGGGCCCAGACCCGGGGGTGCGGTCGCCTCGTTCTGAGGCTTGTCACTCAGCTCTATGAACGAGGTTGGCCAAGTGGGGCCAGCTTCCATGCTCGCGAGTCGAACCGCGAGGCTGCACACCTCCCAAGTCACTTCTCCCCCCCCTTCCCCCCATCCCCCCTTCCTCCCCCTGTTTGACTAGACTTCGACATGGATAGCAGTGGAGAGGGGAAAGTACGCAGGTGTAAGCCGTTGGTTGCTTGGGAGGTCTACGCTCGCTCGAGTATCGTATCGTATACACATGCATGGTCTACGCAACACGTCCAGGAAACAATTACGGGCGGGGCTCGCGGGGCTCTGGGTGTTAGCGCTGATCACCTGCGTCGCAACCTGCCTGCGGCAGGTCGCCGAGCTCGGCTCGTACTCACGGGACCACGAGACGTTGAGGATAAGGCTGTCGTAACCGTACCCGTTCATCTTCTCGAGCGCCGTCTCGGCGTCCTTGCGGCTCTCGAACGACACAAACCCGAAACCCTTGCTCTCGCGCGTCTCGCGGTCGCGCACAACGTTGGCGCGGGCGAGGCGGCCGCCACGCGCAAACGGCTCGAACAGGGCGCGCAGGTCGTCGTCCTGCGCGTCCACCGACAGCGAGGTGACACGGAGGGTGGGGAGGTCGTCGCGGCTGCGGAACATGGACTCGCCGGCGCCGCCGCCACGCTGCCCGGGGGGGATGTAGCGGCCCGTGACGCCCGAGCCGGGGGCAGCGAGGCCAGGGCCGCGCGCGGCAGCCTCCTCGTCCGGGTCGAGGGCGGCGGCGGCCGAGTCGAGCTCGGCGAGCTGGTCCTTGTACGGACACTTGGCGGTGAAGTGGCCGCCCTTGCACAGACGACAGACGACGGCCTTGCCCGGCGCGGCCTTGGCCGCCTCGTTGGCCGCGGCCTCGGCAGCCGCAGCGTCCGCCGCCTGCCGCGTCACGGGGGCGATCTTGAAGTGCATGTTCTCTCCGATAATGGTTGTCTGGCGGTCTGGGCCCGCGGGCTTGCCCTTGTCCTCGCCGAACCTGGGGTCAGCTGGAGTCTCGTCCGACAGCTGAAGCGGCCACTCGCGCACGCCACGCGCTCCGCACAGCGCGACTCACTTGGCCCAGTGCTTGCGCTCGGCAACCGAGTGCGACACCATCGAGGTCTGCACCTTGCGGCGCACCCTCCGCGTCACCTTGACCTTCTTGTCGTTGTCATCGAGCTTCCACGAGATGATGGTCGTGATCCCGTCCGCGCCCGTCGTCTCAGTGGTGGGTGGGAGCTCGACTGGGGTTAGCTGGTGACTCGAACACGGCTAAAGGGAGAAGGGTAGTTGAGATGTGCGGGGGAGGGCGAAGGAGGGGGAAGGGGAGGAAGGAGGAGAGAAGGAGAGAGCGAGGATGGACAGGCGTCAGGTGGACCGGGGAAAGGAACAGTCGAGAGGACAGGTCGAAGCCATTGGCAAGCGGGTCGCTCGCTGCCACGGTAGCACTCGACCCAGTGCCCGAGCCAGGAGCACTCGCCCCGACGTCCGAGCTCCGATGCCCGTGTCCGACTATCGGCCCGCGCACACCCCTCGTCTGCCTTCCTCCCCGCGCCTCGGCGAACGCGAAGGGAGAAGGCGCGTGGACCAAGAGCGCCGAGGGAGGCCGGACAAAGGGGTCTCGAGAGGCCGTGCGAACCCCGCCACGTCGGCTCGCTCCCATGCCGCTGTGCTCCCCCCCGCCGACAGCGGGCAACACCAGGCGAGACGCCCGGCAACCGCCCAGCCTGCCGTGGAGGACGATGCACGGCCGGTCGCACCATGCTCGCGCCCACAGCCGCGCAGGTGCCAGTGCCGTCGCTTCCTTGTCTCCCTCCTTGTCCTCTTCTCCGTTCTCCCTGCCGTCCCTCCAGCGCAGATCGCGCGCGAGCAATCGTATCCGCGCTGATGCCGCGCTCGCGAGTGGCGCGGCGCGGCCGGCGCGGCGATCGGAAAGAGACGCGATACCCACAGTCCTCGTCGGCCCAGTCGTTAAGCCTGCCGTCAGCTCCGCTCGCTGTTCCCGCGCGATCGCGGCCAGCTACACATGGTTGCGCAGCTGTACGCGACACCTTCGCGCGCGCGCGCGCGCGCCGACTCACTTTGTGCTGGCCATTTTGAATGTGTCTAGGTGCTGACTGACGGTGGTCTCGACTTCTTTTGTCAATCCCACCTGCCAGCGAGCGGTGGCAAAATCGACTGCCACAGTCGGAGGTTCGGGGTTATGGCTCATGTCCACGTGGCATACTTCCTAATACTCGCTACAAGTGGCCTAATCGGCCGATGCTAATCCCTAATGCAACTGTCCATCCTGCGATCTTCATGGGTGCTTCGCCCACCTCTTGATGCTTGACGCATAAAGCTGCGGTCGCGCCGCCGCGCCGCACAGCCCTGCGCCGATGCTGGCAGTCGACACGCCTACTCGTTGTACTTGTCCTTCCAGACCCAGGCCAGGCCGGGGGTGTTGGACCCGCTGCCGATCGCGGCCCGGTACCACTTGGCCGCCTCGCGCGAGTCCTTCTTGACGCCGTTGATGCCCTTGGAGAGCACGAGGCCGAGCTGCTCCTGCGCAGCCATGTCGCCCAGCGAGCCGGCCATGCGGAGGTACTCGAGCGCGAGCTCGGCGTTGCGCCGCGTGCCCGCGCCGTCAAAGTAGCAGTTGCTCAGCTCGAACAGACCGACGGCGAGGTCACGGGGCATCTGGCGAGCCGTGGTGGGGCTGAGGAGCGTGCCGACTGCAGCGCGCAGGTCGACGACGCCCTCCGCTAATCCACGGTCGCACGCTTCGCTAAGCTCGGTGAAGGCACGTCTTTCGTCGCGCGCAACTCCCAGGCTGCCGTTAGCAAAGCATCAAACCAACGCATCAAGCATGAAGCTAAACTCACCCGTGACGGAGCGCGATGCCGTAGTGAAGTTGGCCTGTGACGCTGCCCAGCTCGGCGGCCTTCATAAAGAACCACGCCGACTTGGGCTTGTCACCAGCCTCGCGCCGCTGCAGGCCCGCTGCAACGAGCTCCTCGGCGCTCATCATGTCCGCCTCGCCGAGCGTCGGCACGCGGTTGATGTGCGTGCGCGAGAGCGTTGCGGACGAGTCGGGTGAGCGCAGGCCGCGGCGGCCAGACACTGCAGATAGGGCGTCATCGGCAGAGGGGCGGCGCGCGTGTCTCGACCCCGTGTCGATCCGGGGGCGCTGCTTGGCGGATCCACTTGGTGACGTGCCGTTCAACTCGTGCAATGGCACGCGGGCGTACTTGCCGCGAGGGAACGTGCCGGAAGCCTGGCGGTCGGGGGTGCGAGCAGGCGACTCGCCGAGGTCGTAGAACGAGTAGGCCGAGTAGGCCGACTGGTGCGAGGCACTCTTGCTCATGTTTGCTGCGTTGGCGTCCTTCACGGAAAGCATGTTCGGTCCCTGGCGAGGGGGAGTTGCTGTGATTATGACGACGGGCGGCAGGGGCTGTTCCTCGGCACCATCAAGGTTTGAGGTTGATGCCATGTTTGCGTTGTAGTGGTCGTCATGGACATTGTTTGGTGTCGTGACGTCCAACGCTCCATCAGGGGAAGGCGAATTGCGGTCCGCGGCACCGCCTGTGCGCGTCTTTCCCGGAGAACGGCTACGCGTCACCTCGACGGGGATGACAGTGATGCCACCTCCGGGTGGAGGCGGGGGCGCCGGGCGACGTGGGATGACATACGGTCTCTTCTTCTTGGTTCTCCGGCGCTCGGGTGCTGGTGCGCACGCGCCCTCGGTCCCGGACGATGAAGAGTCGGCTGCTGGAGCGCCGCCGTGGCTGTTGTCACTCGACTTGGAAGACCCTCCGTTGGGCGACGCGCCAGATCCCGATCCCGGGCCCGAGCCCGAAGAGCCATTGACCAGGCTAGCCGCGGAGTTGGCGGCTCTAACCCCCACGGCACTTAATCTACGCGACAGCCGGGCAAGCCTGCGCTGCCCGCCCTGCTGCTGCTCGTTAAGGGTGTCGGCGTGAGGGGCGTCCGTGCTGTCGAGCCACTCGAACTCGTTCTCGTCGTCTCCCCAGTCGGACCCCTGCTCGCCGTGTACGCTCGCCCAGTCGGGGGCGACGGCCGTCTCGGGGTAACGCGGGCTTATCGCGAGCTGAGCTATGGGGCTGCAGTCGCTGGGCGACGCCGAGAGGGGTGCCGGCTCGGACAGGGCCCGAGCTGCCGAATACGCCTGCGACCCCGTGGGTGACGAGGATACCGATGTCGAGCGTGCGGTGCGCACAGGAACGGCACGGAGGGCGAACGGCCCCTCTGACACTGCGCTGCGAAGCGTGCCAGGCGCGTAGGGAAGGGTTGGAGCGTCTGGGTCGGTGCGGTGTTCTGCACGCGCGAGCATCGCGGTCGGTGTCGCAGCCCCAGAATCGACAGGGGACGCGGCGTTCGAGGACACGAAGCGGCGGGCGCGTGGGGTCGACGGCGTCGAGAAAACTATCACGTCCGCTTCGTCCGGAGACGTGTACGCGTCGTCGGGTGCCTCTGCGGGTGACAGAGGGGTGTCTGTGTCGGACGACGACGCGGGTTCTGTGGCATAGGGGTAGCCATAACGCTCGACTGCGTCATCGCAGCTGATCGTGGAGAGAGAGTCGCCACTCTCGACAGAGTAGATGGACGGGGAGCGGAAGAGGTTGAGCTTCAGGGGAGGAATGGCGGAGGCTGGAGCTGGCGTGACAGAAGACTGGGACTGGAGAGGGGATGCGGTGGGTGACGCGCTCTTGGCTAATGGGTCGTTGGCGAGGTCGCTGAGCGGCGAGTGCACGAGACCGAGCTGGTCGAGCGGCGAGTATGGGGAGGTAGCTGCGCTGCCGAGGTCGAGGACGTTGCCGGGCATGGTGCCCTGGAGCGTCGGGCGGCGCGCTGGGATGGACGCCATTGCGTCGACGAGGGGGGGGGGGAAGGGGAAGGGAGGCGAGGTGACTCTGGGAGAGGCGGGAGGAGGAGTGAAGGATGAACAAGCAAGATGTGGGAAGATGGGTGGATGAGGGGATGTGGGTGGACGTGTGGAGTGTGGGGGATGTGTTGATGCAAGGAAGTGAGGAAGGTGGTGGCTTGGAAGTAGGTGGTGGTGGTGGCTGATGACAGGGCGAGGGGGTGGAATGAGGTGGTGGCGCGGGGGTGTGTGCGCCGTCTCTTGCTCGCCGTCTGCCGTTCTGCTGTTGATCCGACCCACGCAGGGTTTGCCGGGTGTGTTTAGGATCTCTAGCGCGCGGGGTACCGTTCAAATCGTTTGCTCCTTCCTCTTCTAGTAGCTTGAACACGAATAGAACCACCCCCAGACGCGAATCCCTGCAAATCCCGTCGTGTTAAAGCACCAAGGGCGTGCAGCAAGCGCGTCGATCCTAGGCCGCGTCGGGGCGTCTGTCCGTCTGCAGGGCGCTTGAATGCGGGGTCCGGATGTGCGAGTGGAATGGGTGGATGTGTCAAGATGCCGAGTTGGAGGTGAGGATGAGATGAGATGAGGGGCTAGTGTCGGGTCGAATTGCGGGGTGATGAATAGACGAGGGCCGCGAGGGGGCGCTGCACTCGAATTCCTATCCCGGGGCACAGGGGCTGCGGGTTCCGAGTGGCGTCGTGCGTCCACTGCTGACTCGTTGGCTGCGGGGAAGTGGAGGCGATGCTTGTCGCAGCAGGTCGCGTCCAAAACGGGGTAGAGGGTGGCGAAGGGGGAAGGGAGGAGAAATGGGGTTGCTCAAGTGTATGTATGATGAGACGAATGAACAAGACTTGTGGTAGAGAGGGGGAGTGAGGGTAACAATGAGATGGAGAGTCTAGGGCGCGTTGTTTGTAAGGTGACGCACAGCAGACACTTGGAAGAGGGGTGAGGGCATGAGGGAGGGGTCGAGGACAGGGGTCAGAGGGAGGCGAGGACACCAGGACACGACGACAAATGGAAGAGTCGGAATGGAACTGAGAGGGTCGCGGGTCTGGCGGGTTGTTCATGGCGGGCTGCAGAGCCGCAGCGGGAAGTGTGGCGGCAGACGGCGGCGTCGATCCCTTAGAGTGGCTATCGCGGGTCGTCTGAAGCTTGATTTTCCACCCCCCACCACATGCCCAACATGCCCAAACAGGGATTACATACTCCTTTCGACCACTTGTGGTCAACATTGCACAGCCACACTAAATTCATATGGATCTATCAGGCCTCGTCCGGTTCACAGCCGGTAAAAGGGATCCAACCGCGCAAGGCCACCAAGGGCCCCAGTTTCATCCATCACCATGCCGAAACCCATTATGGCATTGTCTCATTCAGAGCGCTCTCGATGCTCGGTTGATGACTCGCATTGGTCAGATGCATGCCAAGGTCACAGTCTTGACAACCGATGACCGTGAAATCGAGCACACTCTCGCAGACGCCGACGCCGGGTGCGATCATGCGCAGCGGCGTTCACAGGCTAAGGGAGAGTGGGGGTGGCTTATGGGTGTTAGCCTGAATCCGAGGACGACTCCAGCACAGTGGAAGGCGAGGGAAAGGGCGGGATCAAGCCACCAGGGAGGCTCTTACGACCTCGCGGCACGCTTCGGCATCGTGCTCATGTGCGCGTGGACGCAGTTAAGCGCAGACTCGTTCTCTGGATTCGCGGTGCGCGGTTCTCGGCTCTCTTGGCCAGCGCTAGTGCCTGTCGGTGTCTAGTGGAGCCGGAGAATTGGGCCACCACCCCAGAGGTCGATGGACCAAGTGCTGGGAACGAGGAACGGTGGGCGCTGAGGATGGGTGGGCAGGGCCTGGATACGCAGAGCTTCTGTAGCACCTGCCAGCGGCCAGGCTCTGCGCCGCCAGCGGGGTGGAGCCGCCACGTCGGGCGCCGCCGAGCATCCATCAGCTGTCCAAGTCGGACAGGGTCGGAGAGCAATTGACCGAGGCTCGTTGAATGGCAGAGGGAGGGTGGAGGGGGCGCGGCGAGCCGAGTCCGAACTGGGGCGGGTCTGGACTCGGACTCGACTCGGCGCCATTTTCCATCCCTGAGCCAGACCGCGTCGACGATCGGCGGGCGCTGCGGGAGGCCGAGACAGTCACCTGCATGTACTGCATACATGCGCCTGCGCGCGCATCGGAGTCGCCGCCCCACAAAAGGCCTGCTCACGCGACTGGCACATGGTGACGAAGAGAATCGACTTGAGAAGCCGCGGGCGTGACGGAAGCCACGCACAGAAGGGAGTGAAGGCGCATTGGTGACGGCGCCAAGTGTGCCTCACCCATCCTCATCCTTGGACTGTCATGTCGGCGCCACGCGACGTGACGTGTCACCCGTGACGCCGCTGACGGGTGTAGGAGTGGCATGGAACAGTTGCATAGCAGTGGTTGGTCGAGGCTGCGGGTGCCGCGTGTTACTTACGTTGGACGCGTCTTGTGAGTCGCAGGTGGGCGCGGCATGTTGTCATCTAGGGGAAAGCCCCCTAGCATCGACAAACATCTTCGCACGCGATCACGGCCATGACCCCGCGCACGGCCCAAGCACGAGTGGACGAGATCGTGTGTGCGCGATCGCGTCTACTCGGATGCGACGCGACGCGTAGAGAGCGCAGTGTAGTTGGGGCGCTATCCCTCATTCTTGTAGATCGCAGATCGCAGCCTTGGCCGCACCACTCCACCCAGTAAACCCTATGCACACGTCGGCAGTTCAGCGCGTGGCTTCTTTGCGCGCTCAAGGCATCCTTGACACGCGTCGTCTCCAAATCGAGGGCAATAGACTTTCCAGGGCTAACCAGGTTGCTAGGCTAACTCGTCGCCAATCTCAATGTTGAGCATATGCATACCGCACGCGTGGGTGACTAGGTGTTTACCACGGAGGCTGAGGGATTGCATGAGGGAAGGCCTAAAGGGTGGCACATGAGCACCCGCAGGTGGACGGATCCAGCGTTCGAATCAGAAGCAGTCTGTCTAAGGAAGCTTGGGCGTTGTGAGGATCTTGAGGAGGAGTAGCAGAGGCAAGAGCGCGAGAAAAGCGGAGACGAGAGAACAACGGCATGGTTTAGGACTCGAAAGAGGACTGTATTTCCTTTTACAACCCTCCCCCCTTTGCGTATTAATCCATTGTCGGCCTCTTTTTTCGCTCCCCCCATACCGCCCCTGCCACCCCCTGCCACCCTTCCACCCTAGCACGGTCAAGCTAGCCACCCACCCAGGCGGAGAGCGTCGTACTGTGGTTGTAGTGGGATCTGTCCCTTGCTCACCACCATTCTCCTTCTCATCATCATCTCCATCCACCCACCCACACCTCTTTCCTCTTGACTTCAGCATCCCACACCCTCCCCGCTCCCCTCCCGCCCATTCTTTGCATACCCCAACGCCACCTCGCTTCCCGCCACCCTCCATTCCCCCCTCCCCTCACACCCGACTCCCTCACCTCCACAACAACCAATCCACTGCGTCCGGTCCCTTGTTCCGCCACGCCCCCACACCACACACATCAATACACCCGCGCCAACATCAACAAAGGCCTGCGCACGCGCACACGCGAGCGGACATGAAGTCGTTCCGCCGCTCGCAAGGCCAAGGCCACGGCCATGGCAACGGCCACTCGCATTCCAACTCGCACGGGCAGGCAGGCCCGAGCTCGGCCTTCCGCCCGCCCCCCGGTCCCAACGGGCCTGCCCCAGCCTTTGCCAATCCCCTCTCGCGGCCGACAGAGCGCGTCGCACCGCCTCAAAAGGTTATCAAGGCCCTCGCGAGCCACCGCAGCACCAACCCCCAGCAGCTCAGCTACTCGAAAGGCGACTTTTGGTATGTCATTGGCGAACGCGACGAGTGGTACGAGGCTTTGAGTAAGTTTCTCTTGTCTAATGTTCTCCAACTAACCCAGACCCCATCACCTCATCGCGCGGCCTCGTCCCCAAGAAGGACTTTGAAGAGTTTGCCAAGGGAGGACGGCAGCACCAGGCTGGCCAACCCACATCGCCCACTACGGCCTCGCCGCCTGATCAGTGCGTTGTCCATCGCGCGTCTGCCGCGTGTTCCTTGTTTCGTCGCGCATCGACACTGACCCCAGCACGCGATCCCTCTCCAACTCGCACGTCTTGCCCCCGAGCAACCCAATGCACTCACCCACCGCCATGATGGGACCCACCTCTGCGCCCACCACTCCGGGAAACAAGCGCGTGTCTCCGTGAGTGTGACTGCGGACAGACGCCTTGACATCCTCGGCGGCCGCGGCGACAGCGCTCCGCGCCCGCTTTCTCGCCAGTAGCTGCTCGCGGAGCTGCCGCTGCTTCCGGTCGGCGAGGAGCTTCTCGCGCAGCTCGGCCGCGCGGTCGCCGCCGGTGGTCTGCCCGTTCTCCGCCTGCAAGAGTCCGTGCGCGGCTGACCCCAGACTGTATGCCATTGTGCAGTACGACTTCCACGCCGAGCGGCCCGACGAGCTCCAGGCCAAGGCCGGCGAGCCCATCGTTGTCATCGCGCAGAGCAACCATGAATGGTGAGTGGTGCTGCAGTGGTTGTACGACGCGAGCTTGGACGCCTCGGTGGCGATGCGCTCGAAGATGTCGACCACGAACGAGTTGAGGATGGCGATGGCCTTGTTCAAGATACCGGTGTCGGGGTGGACCTGCTTGAGGACACGGTGGACGCACGCGGCGTTGGCTGACCGCAGGTTCGTCGCCAAGCCCATTGGCCGCTTGGGCGGCCCAGGCTTGATTCCTGTAACCTTTGTCGAGATCCGCGACCCAGTCACTGGCTTGAGACTCGACTCGTTCCCTACCAACATCCCCCAGGTCGAGGAGTGGAAGAAGGCGACGGCCGAGTACAAGGCCGCCGCGATTCCCCTCGGCCGCCTCGACCTCCCACCCGACCAGCGCGTCACCAACTCGCCGTTCCAGGCGCAGGCCAACTCGCAGGGTGGCGGGAGCGCTGTGCCCTCGAACCGCGCGTCGCAGCGGACTCAGGCTTCGCAGCGCACGCGCTCGTCCGCAGGCAGCGCGACGGGCCTCGGGGCAGGCGCAGCAGCCGCCGGCATGCCGCGTCACCACCAGGAGCCCCCGCGCACCGAGCCGCACCCATCCGCCGCACAGGCGGCGGAGACGGAGCCCATGCTCCCACCAGGCGAGCTCACCGAGCTCGGCGTGCCCTCCTTCCACAACGAGTCGGGCAACTACTGGTTCAGACTGCACGCCGTCCACGTCCCAGACGACGACTCTGCGCCCGCGTCCAAGCTCATCCTGTATCGCACGTACGAGGACTTTTACGACTTCCAGATCGCACTCCTGGACACGTTCCCTGCCGAGGCAGGCCGCCCAGAGAACGAGGGCGAGGCGCCACCACCTCGGATCCTGCCGTACATGCCTGGCCCCGTCGACGAGGCGATAGACGACGAGCTCACCGAGTACCGCCGCGACGAGCTGGACGCGTACGTGAGAGCGCTGCTCGACCTGCGTGGCGCGGACGCGGGCTACATCCTGCGCCACGAGCTGATCCGCTCCTTCTTCGCCGCCAAGTTTGGCGACTACTCGGAGGAGATCACGCGCGAGCAGGGCATGGAGAACCTGCAGAACCTCGCGCACCGCATGAGCGCCATGAACCTCGGCGGCGGGCAGCAGCCGCACCATGCCAACAACCGCTCCGTCGACCAGGCCGCAATGCCGCCACCGCCGGCGCCGCAGCAGTCGCCGGTTGCCGCCTACAACAACGGACACGCGTACGCCGGCCACGGGCACACGCGCAGCGCCAGCCGCGACCTGGCCAGCTCGCAGGGCCACGGCCGCCAGATCTCGGGTCAGCAGGGTGTACAGCACGCGGGGCAGTGGACCAACTCCCCGAGCACGGCGACGGGCCCGACGTTTGCCAACCACCACACTGTGCCCACGCCGCCGATGCCGAGCGCGCCGGCGGCCGCGCCGCCACCCAACCCGCGGTCGGGCGCCGCCTTTGTCAAGATCAAGGTCTATGACAAAGCGACGGACGACCTCATCGCCCTCCGCTTGCACCCGAACGTCACGTACGCCGAGCTGCTCGAGAAGGTACGCGCGCGTCTCGGGCCGGACGTCAACGTCCTGTCGTACAAGGTCGGCGGGACGGGCGGGAGCGCTGCGGCGGGCGCGCATGGGCCAACGCAGGCGATCCGCGACGACCGCGACATGGCCGAGTGGATGGCCGCCGAGGACCAGCGGCTGATCCTGTATGCGGAGCAGTAATGCTGCTCGCAGGAGAGGGGACACTCGAGAACGCTTGAGAAGGAGCTCGACGGAGCCCAGAGACGAACCGCCGTAATCGCGAGGCGGGCCATCTGATGACCAGTGTGGATAGAGTCGCGAAAGTTGTACAGTAGTATCGTCGCGGCAGTTACGACGTTACGAGTCATGTCGGTAGATGGGTTCTTGGTTTTGGGGATGTATCCGTGCGAGGCCAAGTGCGAGGCGAAGAAGAGGTGCAGTCTGGCGTCAACACCCATGACTTGTTGCTTGTTGGGAGAGGAGCACTGCCGGCTGCCGGGGAGGCACAGTGGGCGGGCACAGAGTGGGGCGGAACCACACTTTTGCAACCTCCACCTCCATCTCGCGTCTCAACTTGAAACTTACTCCCAGTCGCACCGCACACCATGAGCCAGCCCCCCGCCCCAACCGACGGCCCCGGGCCGTCCGCCGCGTCCGCCAAGCGCCGCCCGGAGCGCGTGTACACCGGCCCGACCGAGCACGGCGGCCTCGGCCCGCACGTGGGCGCGACCGCCGCCGAGACGGAAAGATACTTTGCCAAGCTGCCCGAGGCGACGCAGCCGATCATGCCGCGCACGGCGCGGGCGCTGGGCATCGGGAGCTGGATCGTTGGTGGATGTGAGTGTCGAGTGCAGCAAGCGGGCCAGCGGTGGGTGAGGTGGGGGGTCGGGCTCGGCGACGAGGGAGATGGGGGAGGGAGGTCGAGAGGAGGGAGAAGAGGAGAAGAGGGGGAAGAGGGGAAGAGGGGAAGAGTGGAAGAGGGGGAAGGTAGGAGGGAGGAAGGTGGGAAGGAGAGAGGACGGTGGAAGGTGGGGAAGAGGCAGGTGGGAAGGAGGGAGAAGCGGGGACCAGGATGAGGCGTGGAGAGAGGACCAGGCGTGGACCAGGGGCAGGTGTGCGGAGCGAGGAGCGAGTGTTGTGCACGCAGCACGCTCGCTGCGTGCACCGCGCAGCCGCGAGATCGAGCGCGCGAGCCCGCCCGACGAGACGGGGCGAGGGCGGCCAAGGTCGGCGATCGATCGCTGGATTGCTAGATGACGCCGAGTCGATTGCGATCTCCCAACGCTGACCCCAGTCGCATGCGGCTACATGATCCTGTACGCCGACTACGGGCCGCACGAGCACGTCTTCAGTCCGGTGAGTACGCGTGGAGTGGCGACGAGGGCGAGGTGCATGTCCAGCAGGAAGTGGCGTGATCCCGCCGAGCTTCTCCTCGCTCCAGCCGGGCGTAGTGTCCCTCGCGCCTCCCTTCGCCCTCGCTGTCACCGGCCTCATGGGCTTCACCAGCCTCATGGGCTTCACCGGCCTCATGGGCTTCACCGGCCTCATGGGCTTCACCGGCCTCATGGGCTTCACCGGCCTCATGGTCACCACCCTCAGCGCCCCAGCCCCAGCCGGCTCCCTCACACGCTCAGCCGCCCCCACCCACTCCGCTGACGCCAGGTTCGCCGCGCGTTCCACAAGTACACGGCCGACATGTTTACGCTGTCCAAGAGCGAGCGGGGGATGCTGGGGCTCGAGGACGCCCCCGCCAAGCCGGCGCAGCAGGCGCAGCCCGTGCTCTCCGCGGGATCCGCGCGCGTCGTCCCACCACCACCACCGGCGCCGGCGCCCGTGCCAGATGCGCAGCCCGAGGCAAAGCAGGGGCGGTCGTGGTGGAAGCTTTGGTAGGCTCGTGCGGGTGGCTTAGATGCATAGATATGGGCTCGCGAGATCTGCTGATCTGTCATGGTGACTCGTAAGAGTAGTCGCGCTCGCACCAGAACGCACTCGCACTCAACATGCTGATACATGACTCTCTGCGACTGGGGTCTACAAGTCTACCCGCCCGGATCACTGGTGCGCTCACGGCGCCCGGCTCGTATCACTGCTCAATGTGCTTCGATCGCTGCGCGCGCCGCGCTACTGCCCTCCGTACACCTGCCCCTGCCCGGCGTAGTAGCCCTGGCCATAGTCGTACCGCTGGTCCTCGTCGTCGTGCGTGCCCGAGTGCATCTGCATCTCGATCGGCAGCTGCATGCCCATCTCGAGCTCGTCCATCTGCGCAGAGTTGGCCGCAAGGTGCACCATGCTGGCGTCGAGGCTCTCGTCGCCCTGTGCCGTCTCGGCCGGCGTCTCGGTCGCGCTGCCGATCGGCGTGCCGTCCGTCTCCCCAGCCGCAGCAGCAGCAACCGCGGCCGCCGCCGCCGCCTCGAGCGACTGGTCGATGGGCTGCGAGTGACTTGGGCCCGCGAGGGGAATGTCGTTGGCCGATATAGCCGGCGTCGCCGATGTTGATGGC
This sequence comes from Cutaneotrichosporon sp. PK4640, assembly GCA_023630115.1. NCBI lineage: Eukaryota > Fungi > Basidiomycota > Tremellomycetes > Trichosporonales > Trichosporonaceae > Cutaneotrichosporon > Cutaneotrichosporon sp. PK4640. The sequence goes on along the minus strand of JAMALN010000072.1, from coordinate 9,278 downwards.
TGGAAGCCGTATGAGTAGTCGAACTCGTCGGGCTTCTTGATGTTGGTGTTCCTCCTGCGCGCCTGCCCGTTCATCTTGCGCTGGCGCTTGGCAGGTGGCCCGTCGCCCGGGTTGCTCGACGACATGGACACCTTGATGCCCGGGTGGCCCTGGGCGAGTGCGGCAGCGGCGCGCGCCTTGTGGTTCGCCGTGGCGAGCATCTCGCTCTCCTTCTGCGCGTTGAGGATGGCCTCCTCCTGCTTCATGCCGCGGCCCTGGAAGCCGCCGTTCTCAAAGCGCCAGAGGTGGTTTTGCCGGATGCGCCAGCCCGCGATACAGCCCTGGTTGAGCTTCTCGTAGTACATGTCGGCGCCCTTGCGCGCGAGGTAAGTGCGGACGCGGTGCGCCGAGCATCGCCCCTCGTCTCCGTCCCACTCCTCGGGGTAGTGCTTGCGGATCCAGTTGACAATGTCGTTGGGTTTCTGGAGTCAGCAAGGTGCGGTGCGAGTGCAGGGCATAGATCTCGACCATGCGCTGTGGTTCGGCGATCGAGCTGGTCAATCGCCTCGATGCGCGTCTCGCGCGCGCCCTTCACCGCAGACCAGCTCATCGAGCAGGTTACTGGCCCCGCCGAGCGGGCGGGGCTGGGGAGGGGCCGGGGCTAGTAGGAGTAGGACCAAGGTTGGAGCCGCCCAGGTGGAATGTGTGTATGGGGGGGGTGTGGTAGGTCGGTGGATCGCACCGCTGCAACGCACCCTCTAGGCCTCTAGGATCCCACAATCGCAGGAACAGGGCACAGGCGAGGGGAGGCGCAGGGTTACTCTGTCACAGACAGCCAAGGCCGAAATATTATCAACTGGGGAGGGGAAGAGGAGGAACAGAGGGAGAAGGGAGACAGAGCGCGAGCGGACGGAGGCAGAGCGGGATGCGCGTGACGTGAGGGGAGGGGATAGGGTATCAAGGAGGTGGAGGGGCAGCAACTCACCAGAGGCCAGTTGTCATTGCCGTTGGACAGAAGCGCGCGACCGATGAAAAGGTTGACACTAGCGTTGGGCGGGGGCTGGTGGAGGTCAGCAGGTGCCACAGTGCCACATGGTATCGCAACTCACTGGCGCCCAGTTGGGGTTGGGCTGGGTAGCGTTGGGCGGCGCAATGGCGCGGAGCAGGCGCGCAGTCGGCGATCCAGGCTCCTCCTCGGCGGCAGCGTCGAGCGCCAGCGGGTCCATCGTCTCGTCCTGTGTGAAGGGCAGCGGCGAGAAGTCGGCGTTGTGTGGGTTGGGTGCAGAGGCAATGGTCTCGGTGATGGTGGTGGGCTCGCCGGGGATGTAGGGGCGGTGGTAGACGTCGCGCGAGGCGGCGAGGGTTGGTGGTGCGGCGGGGGTCGAGGACGACGATGCGCCGTTAGAGTGCTGGTGCTCTGCGGGGGCGGAATTTGGCGGCGAGACCTTGGGGGTCTGGCGCGACGACGACGGCCCAGACATGGTGCGTGGGGTGCGTGGGATGGAGGTGCGGGGAGGGGAGGGGGGAGAGGGTGGATGTATGTTGTGGGGGAAGGTTGCGCTAGGTTGACTGCGTGGGAGGTAGCAGTTGGTGGCTCGCTCCCAGAGGTGGCGGCGAGGGACCGCTGATTAGCGCGGGTGGGCGCGTGGGGAGAGGCGCGCGAGGTGCGGGTTTGGTTTGACGGGTTGGCGAGTGGGTGGATGGGAAGAAAGAGAGGGGAGATGTAGATGGATAGATGAGTAGATGGATGTTGCAAGGTTGAGCAGAGTGAGGTGTGTATGGAGGCAGGGTGAGACAACGGCAGCGGCGGCGGGCTACGGTGGGAGAGTGGTGGTGGTAGGGGGGGAGGGAGAGGGAAGGTTGAGAGGGGGTGGGTGGGTGAATGTGGCGGCGTGGCGGCACTGGCTGGGCGGGAGAAATACCACTTGACCGCCACCTTCCTTTGCCCCTAGCCCATCCACCATCCACCCAATTTACTCCCGCTGATGCCTTAAAAATGCCCCATCCGGTAAACACAACAGCTTCTGACTCGGCGCAGCCATATGACACGTCATTGTTTTGTGATAAGCTAGCGGATGACTGTACTCGTTGAATGCATGCATCTAGATGGTGAAGAGGAGATGGGTGGTGGCGAAGAGGGGAGACCAGGTGGGCCGGCCCCGTTCCTCCCGCCCGCGTCATGGGGAGGGAAGGAGGGCGCAAGATCCGCCCACTACGCCACTTTGTACTAGGAGTACACACAGTGATGCCCGTCTGGGATGCGATAGTGATCCTGCATGATGAGCGCGATGCAAGACGCGATAGTGAAACGCGTCTCATCTCCATCTACATCTACATCTCCCTTTGTCTTTTGTTTGCCACCCATCTCGTTGCAGCAGTCGTCTGCATTGTTCGTCTCGACTGTTTGGCTCACCCCCGATTCAAGGCCTCGGACTAGGTCCAAATCTCCGGGACACGCGACCCACTCCCCCTCAATCACGCGTGTTGACAACGAACCATCCACCATCCCATTACCTCCAACCTCCACCGTCAACGTCAACAATGTCGCACGGTACGCCTCGTCGTAGCTGCCGATCTTCTGACCCCCAGGTGTCCGTCGCGTCCAGGGACGCTTCACCACCACCGCCTCCTCCGAGGCCTACCAGCGCCAGCTCCTTGCGCCGTGAGTCGCCCCTTCCCACCTTTATCCCCTCCATCCACCTCCCTCCAACCCATCCTCCCTCTCCCATACTGACGGCAGTGTCAAGCGCTGGCGCCGCGGATGGGTCCAGCCCGCCGGCCTCCCCGAAGGCAGCGCCTACAAAGTCTGCAAATGGCAGCGCGTCGACGAGGTATGTTACCAGTTGTTCCCTGCTCACACCTAGATGGCAACAACCCCCTTTGACGACGACGAGGTCGAGCCCGAAACCGACACGGACGACGAGCACACCGACGCCCCCACGGCGGGGGTCACGCCCGCGCGCCTGACGGAGACCCCCGCACCCGAGCGACCGGAGAAGGTCGCCACCCCCGCAGACAAGGACACACCCAAGCCGAAGGAGGGTGAGGAAATACGCATCGTGGAGGAGGTCGCCGTCGAGGTCGACATCGTCATGGCCGAGCCTGAGCCTGAGCCGGCGGCGCCGGCGGCCGTGATTCCCGAGGCGACGATCACCGAGCTCCCGGACGCGCCGAAGGAGGCCACACCAGGTCAGGCCACGCCCGCTGAGGCGGCTGTCACGCCCACGTCCGTCGAGTTGCCCGCTCCCTCTGCGCCGGTGGAGGAGAAGGGTGCGACGCCAGCCGAGGCGGCTGTGACGCCTGTTGAGGTTGTTGAGGCTAAGGCTGCCACGCCCGCCGAGGCAAAGCCCGACACGCCAGTTGAGGCGGCCCCGGCCGAGCTCGAGGCCAAGGCGGAGGAGAGGTCGGTCGAGGTGGCCGAGACGGAGAAGGTTGAGATGCCGGCTACGGAGGAGAAGGTGGAGGAGGCAACCGGGACGGAGGAGAAGGCTGAGGAGCCGACAGAGGAGCAGGCCGAGGAGAAGGCTGCTGAGGTCGCGGAGGTGGAGAAGGTGGAGGAGCCGGCGGCCGAGCCCGCCGCCCCCGCCGAGTCCGCAGCACCCACTGAGCCCGCACCCTTCACTGAGGCCACAGCTCCTGTGGAGGAGAAGGCGGAGACGACCGAGGAGCAGGCGGAGGAGAAGGCAGCGGAGATCGCCGAGACGGAGAAGGTCGAGGAGCCTGCCGCCGAGCCTGCTGCCGAGCCTGCCGCTGAGCCTGCCGCCGAACCTGCTGCTGCGCCTGCTGCTGCGCCTGCTGCTGAGCCTGCGGCTGAGCCCGCCGCCGAGCCCATCGCCGAGCCCGCTGCTCCTCCCGTGGAGGCCACTAAGGCGGCGACCGAGGAGAAGGCGGAGATCACGGAGGCGGAGGTCAATGTAGAGCAGACTGAGGGTGCAGAGAAGGCTGCAGAGGCAACAGAGACGGAGAGCAAGCCCGAGCCCGAGGCCGCGCAAGAGCCTGCCGCCGCCGCCGCCACCGAGCCCGAGGCGCCCCCACAAGACGCCGACGGCGACATCAAGATGGCCGAGTAGTTTGTATGCACCCGTACCTGTAGCCCCTCCAACGTTGATCGTATCTCTTCCGTGCTGCTCCTATCCTCTCGTTGTTCCGCTGATGAGACTCATATCGGCAGGATTGATTCACGTAAAATACACATTACAACATTACTTCTCGCGCACAGTATCGAGCGCGTCCTTGCCCTTGCTCGGACTGTAGTGCCCCAGGGGGCCCTCCTCCTCTCTCTCATCCTCCTCCCACTCCTCGTCGAAGAAACGCTGGCTGCCTCCGCGCGGGAGCTGCTTGACCGTCTCCTGTGTCGCCGAGCGCGGCATCACCGTCTCTTGCGTGTGTGAGCGCGGCAGGATCTGCGCCTGCGAGCGGGGGAGCGATGGCAGGATCTCTGGAGGAGACGCGGGTGCCTCTGGGGGCGACACGGGCGGAGAGAAGCTGGGAGGAGAGATGCTCCCGCTCCCGCTGCCGCTTCCGTTCCTCTCGCTCAAGCGTCTACGAGGGCGGTCCTCCGCATCCTCGTCTGGCGTCTCGGCGCCCACCGTCTCGAGTGTCTCCGTCTCGGCGCCGAACTCGAGGCTTGGGCGCACGGTCACGAGCTCTTCCGTTCCATCACTGTCGTCCCGGTCGAGCACGCGGGGTATACCGCCCGAGGGGTCGAGGAGGTCCACGAGCTTAGCACTCGTCGGCGCACTCAAGCTCGCGGATCTAGGAGGCGGGAGTATTACACCACCGTCCGGCACGGAGATCGGCGGTGGCCGGCGCGAAGTCACTATGGGTGACGGGCCGAAGGGCGAGGCAGGCGATGAGCCGCGGCGCGAGTGCGTCCTCGAACCCGAGCCAGAGCCAGATCCAGACCCCGAGCTGCTCGACGTACGCGAGTGCGGTGAAGGCTGGGCTGACGCTGTCCGGCGGTGCGCGAGCACGCTCGCCGACGTCGACGCGCCTCGCGAGTGAGAGGGGCGTGGGACGGCGCTAGTCGAGGCACCGCGCATGTGCGCCTTGACGGTCGGCACGTCCGACGAGTACGACGGCTTGCGCGGGATCGTCGCAAACGACGGCCGTGCTGTCAACGTCGGCATGGGCTCCGCCTCGTCGTCGCTGTCCTCCATCGACATGTCGAGTGTCGTGTCAGGCGTCGCGTCTGGTGTGCTGTCGTCGCCATTCGCCGACACACTGACAGCACCGCGCTGTGCCGCCTGAACCGGGCGGGAAGGGTACGTCGCGCTCTGTGCCGACGTCGGGCCCACGCGTCCAAACTCGTCGATCTCCACCGCCTCCTCAGAGAGTACCTCCGAGACGTCATTGCGGTCATCCTCGTCCTCGTCGTCCGAGTCCATCTCGGGACCGGAGATGCCCTCCGAAACGCTCTCGAGGGCGCCATCCTCGTCGTCACTCCAAGACTGGAGCTCCTCCTGGACAGCAAAGATCTTCTGTGGCAACTAACGTCAGTGACAGATCCAGGGTCATCAGCTCACCTTAGCAACGCGGTCGCAGAAGTCGTCGAACTCCGCCTCAGACTGCACGAGGAAGCCAAGCAGCATGCTGGGGTCGAGGCCGGACAGCGGCAGCTTCTTGACGCGGTCGCAGTGGAAGGACTTGAGCTTCTCCTCCGAGTAGGCGCTGGCGTACCACTGCGTCTGCGGGTCGACTGGAAGTCTCGCCCGTAGGGATGACGCTACCGAGCTGGGGATGGAACTGTGGGCAGCGTGCCGGGATGGCGCAGGAGAGGCCTGCACCGAGCCCGACGGGCGAGTGGCGCTGAGCGTCGGCGTTGTCGGCGATGGCGGGGTCGTCGTCCGGGGAGGCGTCTGAGGGTCTATCCTCAGCGGCTGCTGCATGGGCGTGAGGCGTCGCGAGCGCTTGATTCGTGCGGGCGACTCCTCAACTCTGTCGACATCCACGACACCGAGGACAGGGATAGAGTGGCCCGACTCGGCGCTGAGCGTCGGCGACTGTGGCTCGGCTACCTCGTTGTCCTCGTCCTCCTCGAGGGGGTGGCCCGACCATGAGTCGCGCCGGATCGAATCAGTTGTGGCTGCTGACAATGGTGGAACGCGAGGGGGGACTGCCGGGCGCGTGTAGTGGGGGTCGAGGTAGAAGAGGTGGTTGGCCTGCGATGCCACGAAGTAGTACGAGGAGTCGGGACGCCCGCCGGCAATGCCGACGCTTTGCGGCCATGTGAACATGCTCTTGACCGACTCGTAGTAGATCGGGTTGACGTTGTCGAGGCCAAGGCGGGTGGCCACAAGGATGAGCACGGCCTGATTGCCCCATGATGAGCGGTGCATAGAGGTGGGCCTCGGCTTGCGCGGAGACAGAGGCTCCCAGCCGTCCGTGGTCGTATTGGATGCCGCGTACACGTCCGACTTGTAGATGATGCCGTCCTGCGCCGACACGACGCTCAGGCCACAGATCGGGAACGAGTTGGCAAGGGATCGCAACGCACCGGCCGCTGTGCTTGGGCCGAACCACTGCCCCACCTCTTTGCCAAGCTCCTTGCCGATCATTGCCATGCGGTGCACACTGAATGGGCACAGGGGCGAGGGGTCGTCGAGGAACCAGGACAGAATGCGCACATGAGTTGCGTATGCCTCGAGTTCAGCGAGTTCGAGCGGCGTCTCAGGATGCAGCTTGGGCCGCTCCTGCGGCAGCCGCCAGCCGCGGCCGAGATGGACGTGGATGAGCGCGTTTGCCAGCATACTTTGGCCTGTGCGCAGCATGCAGCCCCATCCCGAGTCGGAGGTGTAGTGCGTCTCGCCCCTCAACCATCCTCCTCGCCCTGTCGTCGGCATGTTTGGTGGGGGGCCTGGAAGCGGATGCTCCGAGGTCAAGAACGCGCCGTAGTACGCCTTGGGAGTGGGCAGCAGCGTGTTCTCCTGGAACGGGAGGATCGGGGCATAGTTGGAGCGATACGTACACCACACGCGCGAGCGGAAGTCGTCGTAGACTATCGTCAGCTGCCGATGCAAGATTCTGGAGCTTACATTGCTCTGGCCACTTGAGCATCTCCTTCTCCCTCGCCTTGTCCTTGCGGTAGCGGCCTGCAGCATCGGGGGACGGCGTGGACGGGCCGTCGGCCTGCGCCGCAAGGTTGAAGCTCGAGCCGAAGATGGTGCTGAGCTTGGTTGGCGGTGTCGACGAGGTGCTGCTCCCTTCCCTCAGGCGCGTCGCCCATGGGGACGAGAGATCACCTGAGGCAGGAGAGTCGCTGTAGAAGGGGTCGTCGGAGACTGGCGTCCAACCGGGATGCGCAACACCCATGACCCACATGTTCTCCTGGCAGTGGTCGGGCTGGGCCTCCTGGTCGACGAGCGTTCTCAGGCCGTTGGCTGCCTTATTCCGGACAGCGGCGAAAGCGCCCGTGAGGAAGCTTGGGCCCTTGCGCAAAGGAGACGGAGGGGTTGCTGTCACATCTTGTTGTTGCGGCGAGCCGGTCTGTTCGCCAGTGTTGCCCAGCAGGTTTGAGAACCAGCCTCGTCCGCCGGCGGCCTGTGACTGGGCGTTCGGGGGCGGCTGGAGCATGAGTGGTCTCGCGGTTTGGGGAGCCGAGGTGGAGAACTGGCTGAGCTGGCCTGAGCTCTCACGCGGCCGCAGGGTCTGGATGTTCATTCCGTGTGTCGAGTCTTCATTCGTTGACGACGAGGCGCGTCTCACCGTCGTGGTCGAGTGGTATTGCCAAGACGAGGGTTGCGACGATTCGCCCGAGGAGCGGTGGATGGGCGACTCGCGCGAGTGCACACGGGCCAGGCTACCCCACTTGCGTGACGCGCCAGTCTCGTTGGAGGACGCAGACGACGAGAACGAGGACTGCCGCCCGGCCAGCGGGATCGGCAGGTTGCTCGCGGCCGAGGGAGGCGCATGCGCAGGGGCGTCGTCGTTGTGACTGTTGGAGGAAGAGTTTGAGCCGGCTGCGCGGTGGAAGAGTCTCGAGGTCTTCTTGGCCAGGCGCTTCCCGCGGCCGTCGCGCTTCTCGACGCGCGGCGCGGCTTGCACGCTCTCGATGGACAGCGTGTCGATGGACCGCGAGAGCGAGCTGGCTTCACGACCCATGGACGCGTCAGGGTCAACGCGCCCGTTGCTCGTGCCGCCCTCGAGGAGCCATTCGTCATCCTCGTCCTCGGGACCGGACACCATGGGGGAGGGCGTTGAGCGTCCGCGGTGGTGTGGCCTGAAGAGGCTGAGCTTGCGACGTGGCTTGCCGCCACCGGCGCCGTCGACTGGGAGGGGCGAGTGGGAGCGCGACGACGAGGCCTGGCTTGACGCGGTAAGATACGAGTCACGCCGCTGCGGCGAGTCCATGCCACTCATCTGTGTGTCAGCGGACGCGGTGTGGGAAAGGCAAAGCGGGTGGCAATCTGCACCCGCCAGCGCGACTCGTGGCTGGCCAACAACCGCCAGGACCCAGTCAAAGGCCAGCGACAGCGGGGTGAAGATGGGCGTGGCGGTCTCGCGGACACGACCGGGTCCCAGATGCTCCCCGCGGTCGCCGCCCGCGACCCACCAGTCGACCGAGACTGTGTGGGAGAGCTTGGTCACCGCGGGGGCGCTCCGCGAGTCGCCGGAGTCGGGGAAGACGTACTGGGGCGGTGTACGCCGGGATGACAGAGATTGATTAGTGGCCAGGTCACGCTGGGCCGAGCGGCGACGCGTCTTGCGGCCTTGCTCCCGAGTGGAGGGCCGTGCGCGTCGGGCTGCCGGAGGGATTATGAATAGATTGGGGAGTCGCTCCGCGAGTTGTTGTTGATGGTGGATGGTAGATGGTAGATGGTATGATTGTTGCGATGAAGGATGAAGGAGGGAAAGGTGGATGGGAATGGAAGGAGTGTGGGAGTGAGGTGAGTAGTGAAGAGAGAGAGCGCGTGAGGAAGGTGTGGATGGGTGGGTGGCCACCTACCTACTCAGCCACCCTGTAACGTCACCCCCCTACAACAGTCACACCCACCCAACCACAGACGCCAACACGTCGTTTGGTGCCTGACCCTTCAATCTCTCAACTGTGGGCCACCGCATTTACCCACCCAGGGGTGACGTCGAGCACCTTATCTACCTTTCCTCCCACTCCTCTACGTCTCTCTTCTCAATCAACAATCATCATGAAGGTATGCGCCACACCATTGCCAAGCTCACCCCAGAGGCAGGCATCAGCTGGCCCGTTCAAGAGGAAACAAGTGATCCCCTTGCCGCCTTCTTCCGGCCAGGTTCTGTGAGTTGGTCGTGGTGGAGGTGGTGGGGATTGGGTGGGGGGTGGG
>JAMALN010000071.1:0-70774 GCA_023630115.1 Cutaneotrichosporon sp. PK4640 | reverse complement strand
GAGACCAACGTCCCCCGCTACGTCGGCAACTAAGCCACTTCACGCACCACCCTCCCCCTCCTTCCCCCTCTTCCACCGTCTTCGCGGTTGCCGTAGCGCGGCTCCGCTCCCCGCCCAGCGCGGCTCTACTTCTACGGTCTATCCCTGCCCTCTTTCCTAGCCTCTGTCTGTTACATCTTGCCACATGCAGTGCATGGCCTCTTTCATGTTATCGGGCGGCTACGACGTTCAGCGCTCATCGTTATCTGCGCTCACCCGCACCCTACTGTGATTCAGACTCAGACTAGACCTCCCGCGTCCCTCACGATCTCATGACGATAACCCACTCTCTCATGTCCATCTCAGCATCCCGCTCCCGCCAGCATTGTTTAGCGCGACTCCTTCGCCATCTCATTAGGCACTCTCGTCATCATTTCCCCGTCCGCGCTACCGACGCCTCGTCAACCGCACCTGTCTCTCCTCAGCAACATCTAGGCCGAGACAAACATCCCGTGTAGATCAAAGGGAGTGCTTCCGCGGAGGACGGTGGCGCGGAACGCGTAACCAACAGGGGGCGGGCCAGGTTCCCGCACTGTTTTGTCCCGCGTGCCGAAACACTCACGTTTCGGATTGCGAAACTCGTGCCGCCACCCCACAAGGCTTGGCACTGTGCGTAGTCCATGCATGATACATCATATTACCTCTGAAGCCTGCTTGTGATGTGAAGGTGAGGAGGGGCCTGGCGATCAGGTACTGCTCTACGGGCACCTGTTCCTACTGCTGTGGCGTGTCGCTATCGAGCCTCACGCTGCCCATGTCCATTCCATACTGTAGCTTACAATTTACGCCAGCTGCACGGCGGCCGCGATCTCCCGCAGCGCCCGCAGCGTGTCCTCATCGTACCCTCTCTGCCCGACGACCTGGAGGCACAGAGGCGCGCCAGCCTGCACAACAGGATCGTAGCTCTCCCAGATCTCCTTCTCCACCCGGCTGCGCGGGAAGCAGTACGGGTCGTGTGTATCCCCCTCGTCGCAGAACAGGCCCGTCGGGAACACCCCCGCAGGCTGGTCCGCGAGGTTCCAGTACGCCGTGTACTGCCGTCAGCCCGTCCCGCTCCTCACTCACGTTCCAGTACTTTGCGGTCCCGTGGACCGGGGCCGGCGTCGGCCCGACGGGCATGAGGACGACGTCGACCCCGGCCTCGGCCCAGTGCGCCGCGAGCTGCGCCCTAAACTCGCCCCGCTGCGCACAGAGGGCGAAGAGCTCCTCCGTCCCCAGCGCCCGCCCGGCGTGCCCGCTCTGCTCGATGATCCAGCGCGTCAGCGGGCGCACCTCCTCCCCCGAGTCCGCGAGCGCGTCCATCACCCGCGCCCCCCCGTCGGGCCAGTACAGCCTGCGCGCAATGTCCCACGCCTTGCGGCTCTTGAAGGGCTCGAAGGCCACAATCTCGCACGTCCGCCGGAGGCGGTTCACCGCGATCTCCAAGGCGCGCTCCACCGCCTCCACGGGCGCGACGACCCCGTCGTCGCGCATCACCCCGACGCGCAGGCGCCGCCCCGGGCCCTGGGAGGGGACCCACGGCTTGACCGTCAGGCTAGGGTCGCGGTGCCACGGCTCCGCGCCGCACATGAGCTGCATGTACAGCTCGAGGTCGGGGGCCGAGCGCGCAAGCACCCCCTGCGTGCGCGGCATGCCGTGCCACCCCTCAGGGTGGATCACGCTGGCCCCGACGCTCGGGAGACGCCCCGACGTCGGCTTGAACGCGTACACGCCGTTCGCCGCCGCGGGGGCGCGCACGCCGCCACCGACGTCCGTAGCCACGCCGAGCGGCGACCCCCGCATGCCGAGGAGGGCGCCCTCGCCGCTCCCGCCCGTAAGCGCCGCGTTGTGCGGGTTCGTCGTCGTGCCAAAGTACCCCACCGTCTCGAGGGCAAGGACCTGGGCCTTGGTGGTCCCTGCTGTCAGTGGTGTTTTCAGGCGACGCACTGCAGAAGAAGACGGCGCCAGCGTCGCGCAGGATTGCGACGGCGTGCGCGTCCTCCCCCACCGCCTTGTCCACGAGGGAGAGGAAACCCGCCGCCGCATCGTGGCCCCGCACGCCCACGTCGTCCGCGAGGCTGACGGGCACGCCGTGCAGCGGCCCGACGGGGCCGGACCGCGCAAACTCGGCGTCGAGGCGGCGTGCGGTTGCCAGCGCGTCGTCCGCGTACAGCTCGATCAGGCAGTTTGTCGCCTTCTGCGCGACGGCCGCGGCCTTGCAGTACGCCGTGGCCGCCGCGACGGCGGTGAGGCGGCCCGTGGCGAGCTCGTCGCGCAGCTGCGTCGCCGTCATCGCGACGATCGCGCGCTCCTTCGCGTCCAGGATGTCGTTCGCGGCATCCGAAGAGTTGGGGAGGGCGACGTGCCACTCGGACGGGATGCCCGCCTCGCGCTTGGCCAGGATCTCGTCAATGCGTCGTTGAATGGGTGTGCGTGTCATGATTGTCTCGCTTCTTGACGTCTTCCCCCTCGGCTTATGTACCCCAGCCTGCTCGGGGTCTGGAGTGGGCTCCCGTGGGAGCACAAAGGACGCCGATGACAGATAACGGAGCGGGCCGCGTCACATGATCTGACACGGTTGACACGGCGCACACCCCACCTCCCACCTCCCCCACTCTGTCCGTCCTCGGCACCAAACCTTGTCTCTTCTGTGGGCTGGTGTGAACTGCAGATGGGCATCCTTGGTGAGGCGGGCTGGTCCTGGGCGTCAGCCACGTGATCGCGCGCGAGTTGGGTGGTGTGTGGTGATCAGTTTAACCCACAATCGTGCGACTGATAGGCCCCAGGCACGCCAAGCTGACTCGGTGCCCCGGGTAAACGTGCGCTGCAGCTCGACAAGTTCTCTGGCATGGGACGTGTGGGGCGCGGAACCGAACAGAGGCCAGACGCTGGAGATGCCGCCGGCACTGGGAATGGATGATGGGGGTTGATTGAGGGTTCTTATCAGATCCTAACCTCATCTTGGGAGCAGTTCAGCAGTTCAGCCGCCTAACTGGCGTCCTTACCCCGCGCGCAGCCGCACCTCGGACCTGTCGTGACCACCTCCCATCCCCTTTGAACCTGACACGAAGCCCCACTTTCATGTGCACGTGGACCACCCGTACCTCCTGCACACAAGGATGTGGCGCCACAAGTGGTTCGGGGCAAGAGGCCAATCCACATCGCATCAACCAACTCCATTGGTGGAGGCCACGCCGGGCATGGCGGAGGTCCCAGCAGCGAGGCTTTGCAACCGAGTCCCTAGCAGCAAAGCGGTGCAACGCTCCGACGTGCTCTGTCGTCTAGGGTTGAACTAACGCGATAATTAGGCCCCATGCCTGGCTGCTACGATACATACACTAGTAAGCTACGGTAAGCTACACATACCCATCTGCTCTAAAGGAGTGCGGTCGTCTACTCCTTGGGTGCATCGGGATCCGCGAGACTGAGCATCGCGTATGGCGGGTGCCACATGAACGGTCGCCAGCGCCACGCGGTCTGGACCTTCACCCAAGCGTTCTTATAGTCCTGACCGTCAGAATACCCGGGGACTGACTCACGTTCTCATCTTTAAGGCGGTGGTACGCGAGGGCAGTGCGAGGGCCCGAGACCCACCACTTGCCCCAGTCCGCGACGCGCCACTTCAGGTCCAGGCGTAAGAGCCCAGTCCGTGGGTCGGGGCTGGGCGGGACGCGGAGGAAGTTTATGTCCTCCATGACGGGCGGGTCGACGGCGGTGTTTAGCCGCGAGCCCGAGTGGTCGTCGAGAATGGAGAGGGGGTCGACCCCGGGCTTGGTGGGGAGGGAGAACTGCATCAGGGCGGCGGAGAGATTGACGTACCATGAGTTCGCCAGTCCGCGCATCCTCGTCCCAGTCCCGGTGGAGGAAGTCTTGGGGCATCTGCGCCGCCCCGATCGTCTTGATCACGCCCCAATTGAAGCCGTACATCATCCCTTCGAAGTAGTGGAGGTACCCCCACCATCTAGTTAAGGATGTCCCGAAGTATGTTGGATGCGCGGGGTCCAAGGACACAAGCCAATCGAGGATATTGGGGAGGAGAGGGAGAGTGTCTTCGTCGCATTTGCTGCTGTCAGCGGAGTCTTTGAGAGTGAGAGTGAGAGCGGGAGGATGAGGTACGCACATGACATAACGGGCCTCTCGCCGGCCGGCGGCGACCGTCTTCATCCACTCGACCGTCTTGCCGTTGTTCATGTTCTCTCCGCCTCTGGCCAGCCCGTGCAGGAAGAGCAGGTCGCCGTGCACCTTTTGCTCGGCATCGAGTTCGGCGCGGTGAACCCACTTGTCCCCATCTTCAGGGTACCCCAGAACGAACCGGGTCTCGACGAGGTGGCGGAACTCTGGTGGCACATTCTTGAGGGGGCTCACGGAGCGGAGGAAGGTGCGGCGCTCGGCACCGGCGGCGCTGGGTGTGCTCATGACGTGGAGCATAAGGAGGGCGGGGGATACGAGCGTGCCGTTTTCGTACCGTGGCCGCGTGAGCTCGGGGACGGCCCAGCTACCGGGCCACGGCGCGTGGTAGAGGCTGTTGATCACTGCCCATGTGTTCCAATCGGGGTTGTTCTTGTCGGCGAGGTGGTGAGCGAGCGGGGCGGGCAGGACCGAGTTGTAGAGGTTCGGTCTCTGGCGTTCGATGCTGCTCCATTTGTTCCGCACATCCTTGCTGATAAAGTAGAGACAGGAGAGGCAGAGGGCGGCGCTGGCGATCACGATCCACCGCGCGCGCAAGCTAAATCGGCGCCAGAGGAGCTCTGCGGGCATCGCGGTGACGAGAGGGAAAGAGGCAATGAGAGAGAGAGAGAAAGAAAGAGAAAGAGAGCGAGCGAGAGAATCAATTGAGATCAAGGTCAACAATCCGTTGTGTTGCACCGCACTGTGGTGCGGGAGGCCGGGCGGAGTGTATCTACAAGGGTGGTAGTTGGGGACCCTGTGGTCTGTGCGCGCCACGATCCTTCACTATGGGTTCATAGAACACGAGCCCGCACATGACCCCTTGCTTGTCCACCACCCTTGTACATGCAGCGCAGGGCTGCGGCGCCGAGGTGGTGCCTCGCGCTAGTGGTGAGGGCGAGGGGTGAGACAGGGCGGACATTTCGCCGCGACGTCAACACAGTAAGGAGTTAAGGAGGCTCCCAGTGATCTGCACGGCTGTCCGGCCCCAACAGTCTACTCCCAGCACCTGGATGGCGGAGTGGGGCAAGGCTCACGTCACCCCTCCCCGTGGCAGCCTGACATCCCAGCGCCGACGCCGCTCCGAAAAACACGGACGCCAAGGTGCTCCACCATCCAGCTACTGTATACACTGCCTCGTGACACCCGCGCAGGAGGCACCGAGGTGCTAACAGCCAAGACGCCAAGAGCGGCACCGGCGGTCCCATGTAGGGCTCTGGCGCATGACCCCGTGCAGGTTGCGGGGGCACCGCCTTCAGTGATTTTCGTTGCGCCATGGCGCAGTTCGGAATGCCTCCACGCTCCGCTGGCGATCTGCTCAGCACATCAGCTGAACGCTTCACAACGTCACCTTCGTGCAGTGCAACGACATGGTAGTCACTACTACCTTACTGCAGAGCTGGTAGTGCGACGAACGTGCCATGGCAACAGCCGTACCGCCGCTCATCACAGGGGTCCATGTGGCCAGCGGAGAGTTGGTCAGAACAGCCCGCGCAGTCGCAATTTCTGGCGTATCAGCGCTCTTATGCTTCCTAGTATAGGAGGGAGACACTGGGACACGAGCCGAGGCAGGCAGGAGCCTCTCAGTACAATCGCGCTAGTGCAGGGAGAACGGAGGAGTTGCCGGCACTCTGGCCGCCTCAGCCGGCTCGCCCCCAAGTGGGTGGAATGGTATTCAGCGAGCGAGTGAATGGCATTGGCTGGCAGCTCAAACTCGCCGCACATGCCCCGTGGCCAGGGTGGCACAACTAGTACTGTTCCAGGCAGGAGCGTGGCGCTGACGGCAGTCGCAATTTAGCGGCTGAGACAGGGTGCGACGCACCCCGCCGGGGCAACGCGTTGAGGCAGGCGAGGTGCTGAGCATGCGCCGTGTGGTTGAGCGGGGCTGTGCATGTCCCCCGACGCCAGGTCTGAAACCTCGTCTGTGCTCGGCTGAGCGCCCAATGATGACCAGGCAGGGCTGGCGTGACTTTCAAGCCATCACTGTGCTCAGCCTTACATACATCCGTGGAATGGTGCCCAATTTTCAGTCGAGAGAAGTCGGTCTGGCGATCCTGTCGCCCAACATGCAGCCCACTACTGAACACGTTGTGAGCCCCTCCAGCCCAGCTGAACTACAGCAGGTGGACTGGTCGGGGAGTGCTCAACGGTGGTGCTATCTCTCGGGGCACCACCGCTGCGGTCCATAAGGATAGCAAGAGGCACGCAAGCACTTCCATCGGCTTCAGCTGGGTCCCACCCAGGTTCGCCGGGATGAGACGCATCAATGCTGCCCAGGCGGAGCCGATGTCCAAGTAGATGCGTTGCTGAACACTGACTTCGGCCTGCCTCCTTAGCTGACGGTTCTCACAAGCTTACAGCTGATCCAGCACCCCTGCAACGCTGGCCGCGGAGTACAAGGAAGCGGATGCAGAGAAAGCCCAAGAGGCGCGAGAGCGAGGCCCCATAGCACTCGGGGGGCGGCGTCGCCGTTGCAAGCGGACGGGCTTAAGATGCGTAGAAGAACTGGTGGTGAGTTGTGAGTGATTGCAATGGAGACGAGCAATGATGGGCGTCGGATATGATCTCTGTTATCGTGGTGGAAACAACCGCAGGCTGCTGACAACCTTTCCGCTTGGGATGCATCGTGCCTCGGATCTCCAGGCCATAGGCTACAAGTATCGGATGGCTCAACCCGAGCTGTGGAGCGAATCCCAGACACGAGCTTCTCTCATCATGCTGGTCAGGTGGGCCTTGGCCCAAGCCAAGGAATGCATGTGCGGCTTGAGGGCTTGAGGGCCTCGCGGACCTTGCGGACCTCGCTGCTGCACGTGGCCAGGAATGGCATCCTGGCACCAGGCACGTTATCATTCTCGGCAATCGGCTCCGGCCGCAGGAGATAGAGTTTTGCCTTCGCCCCATCTTCCATCTCGGGCGGCACTGGAATCGGGACCTGGTGGTTGGCAGCCTCGGCCGTGTATGCAACTCCCCGCGACTCGCCAGTCGCACGGGCGGTATGTGCCGCTGAGGAACGTGTGTGCGGAGCAGCTTTCGGACATGTGGGCGGGCAGGTGGGCTCGGAGACCCCCGTGCCAAGGAGGGATGAGCGCTCGATGCCAGATCTGACCGCGGCGATTGGTAGGCCAAATAGGCCGAAGCTGCCCACCGTGCTCGATGGACGATACCCGGGCACGGCCAAGAGGTCTTGTGTGCGCTCGGTGTACGTTGGCAGCTGGGTGGTGGAGGCCGCCGGCCGAAGACGCAGAACTAATGTCGCGCGCTGAGCGCTCTCGAGCGCGGAGCAGCGGCCGGAGGCGACCGGTGCTGGGGCGACGGGGGGCGACGACAGACGTGTGCCAGCCACACCCGAAGTCGCGGCCATTCCTGCATAGCTTCCATGGAAGTCGTGGGTGCGATGACGCGTCATCCACCCCGACGTGTCGCAGGCACCCTTGCCGTCACCCTCAAACGGCTCTCAGTGCTAACATGGCTCCCGCTCGCACGATCACACTGCGCCGCGAGATGCCGCCTCGCTAAGCCACTGGCTAGGCGCCCCCGCCATCGGGTCCGCACCCCCTCCAGCGCGTCACAACATGACACGACACGGTACATGGCGTGCGGTGGCGGTGGCGTGGGGCTGTCCCGCGTCCAGTTAACACCGGCCGATCTGGCAGCGGCGTATGCCAAGGCTCCTTGGCTGGGGCCGTGCCGAGGCTGCCGAGGGGTACCGAGCACGGCGGGCTGCACCATGCAGTGTTATGACTTTGCCATCGGGCGACCGCCGGCAAGGCCAATCAGGCGCGTGCGTGGCTTTGGGAAACGGGGAGGCGCGCGATCGGCCTGAGTGTGGAAGCAGTTGCCGAAGTGCGCCACCTGTTCATGCCCCTGAAGGTTCGGAGAGCCAGGCCCGACGGCCGAATCGCCGCGCGCCAGTTGGTCAGTGTCAATGGGCGCCACGCCCCCGGGCCCGCCGGCTCCAAGTCGAGATCGTGCACAGATCCCAGCGCTCGTCGTGTCCAGTGGCGAGGCATGCATTGGTCAGTCGCGGGGTACAATGCTGGCATGGTGATACGCTGGGTGGAGTATTTGTGGCATTTGTGTCCCTGATGACTGCATCGGCCGATAAAAAAAGACACTAACCATATCAATTCATTGTCTTTGTCCAATCCACTCGAGGCCATTCGTCAGCAACCAAAGCACCTCCCACTAGGCCCACCATTGACCACGTCCATTCCGCAAACGCCGGTCTCGCTCACTCTGCGCACACCTTTGCCCTCACAGCTGACACGACCAACTCTATCCTTGGCCAGCCTGGGCCACGCACGACCATTGTTCGAGCATCCAGCGCCCAGGCGTGGCGTTCAAGTCCGCCAGCCCTTGTCACCAACTTTTGCCATCACTCTCTATTCCTTCATCCCATCCCATCGCCCCACCACAAAACCGCCGCTCCCCATGAGCGCCGCTCCAGCCACTGCGCTCGAGCTCGCCCTCGCTCGCGCGCCAGCCCACAGCTTCCTCGGCCTGGGCGGCGCGGCGCCTGCGCACCTCCGCGTCGACGTCCGCGACCTCGAGGACCTGTGGACCGACTTCGCAGCCTACTTTGCCACCCAGCTGCCGAGCTCGAACGGCCTCTACGCCGCCCCCAGTACGGGGTGCAGCGCGGCCGACGCGGCTGACCTGGAGACCTTGCTGTATGGCGTGTACCGCCGCGTGCACAGCACGCTGTGCGGCAACCGCCGTCTCGAAGTAGGCGACAGCGTGCTTGCACCGCACGACTACTCTTTCCTATCCTCTTTCAGCACGCGCGAGGGACAAGAGTTCAAGGACACGCGTGTCTTCAACCTCTACCGCGCCCTCGCGCCCCCCTCCCCCGAAGGCTCGCGCCGCATCGACAAGCCAAACTACATCCTCTATGCCGAGGTGACGGACGACGGCGACGTGTGGAGCGTCGGCGAGGGCATGGGCGAGGTCGTGCTCGGCCCGCGCCGCGGCGACGTCGAGCGCTGGCTTGACGCACACGCGTGGAGCAAGGTACGCGAGGCCGGGCGCGAGGCCGAGGTCATGGCAGCGCTCACAGAGCGGCAGCGTGCGCGTGGCAAGAGCGTCGCCCTGCACGCCGACGGGCGCGTCGTGAGTTGGGCCGCCGTGCCTTAGCTGGGACGTTACATGCCGCTGACACGCAGCCCGAGGGTATCGCCCGTGACGTCGCCGCCGACAACTACCGCTACGACGTGGCCATGGCCACGCGCACCTTCCGCGACTTTATGGCGCGCACCGGCCTCGCGCACTCGCTCTTCCACCTCCTCGCCGCCAATGAGATGTGTGGCGCCGTGCTCGCGTGGGCCGTCGTCGGCCACAAGCTCGTGCGCATGTACGTCCTCGGCCCCAGCCGGATTGCCATCGAGGTTACGCCACCCCGCTCCTCAAACTTTACCCGCACACCGTGAGTAGCCTTCCATCCTCTCCATACCTTCCGTGATGATCCACAAATCAAGCATAGTTCAATCAGACCACCCATGATCGATACACTTCCATCTATAGTCTTTCGCTCCTATCTGACTCCTTCTTCTCCCATCTGTCAACAGTGGCTGACGATAGACACATCCCGCCCCACGAGCGCGAGGGAATACCCTACTCGGCGCTCGAGACGACTCGCGCCTTCGACCGCCTCCCCCACTCCTTCCTCGCCCCCGACGACCCCTCTGTCTTCCCACCCGGCCCAAGGCTAAACCGCAACGCGCTGCAGGCGTTCGCCAACGTCGCCGCGGCCTCGGTCCTCCGCCTCGGTGCGCTGGACTGCACCACCGCCCTCCACCCCCTCCCCACAGGGCGGCAGGGTGCGGTGGCCGCCGACATGGCAACCGTCCTCGGCGAGCTCTCGCCCTTGCCCCCCGAGCTGTGCCGGTACATCGTCGAGCTGAGCCGCGGCGCAACCCTCCGCCGCGTCGCCTCTCCCCGCGCGCCGGCCCGCGACCAGCCAGACTCGGACAGCGGCGAGTGCGAGATGGGCTCCGAGTGCTGCCAGAACACGCGCGGCGCACTCGGCCTCGGCGGGCGCGGCGTCGAGCTCGCCCCACAGGCAACTCTCACCCCCAACCCCGAGGCGGGGCCGTCGCAGCGGAAGCGCCGCGCCACCGAGTCCGCCGAGGGTATCGAGCGCGCCGTCGCGCGCGCGCGCACCCCCGTGTCCGCGGACGTCAGTGGTGGACGCCAGTCCCCGCTGCGGATGGAGAGCCCCGAGCCCGAGGCGGGCGAGATGGAGCACCGCCCGCTGGACGAGCACGACCTGGACCACATGCCACCGCTCGTGCCCGGGCAGCGGGCGCGCGGGGGCATCGACTGGGACTCGCTCGACGCCGTGCTCGACCGCCTGGCTGTCTTCGTGCCCGTCACCCCGGGCGAGATGGACGCGCTCGTTGCCGCCCAGATCCAGGACGACTCGGCGCCATATCAGGCACAGGGCGAGCTCACGGCGTCGCCGCAGGCAATGGAGACCGACGACGAGGAGGAGGACGAGGAGGGCACGCCCCTCCGCACGCTTGCGGATGAGTACGACTCGGACGCAGAGTCCGACATTGTAGACTAGCTGTTGTATTCTAGTGTTAGATATATTGTGCATACTGTCACCGCTTCTAAGAGTTGCACTTCTTCAGATGTCGCATACTTCTACTGCACGACTATTAGGGGGTTTGTGATCTGCTCGCGTCTATCGTACTTGTCCACCCAGTTACTCGACCTTGTCCTCGCCCTTGTTGAACGGCGCCTGCGCAGCGGAGGGCGCGCCAGCAGCCGGGAGAGGCTCCATCTCGAGGGCGACCTCCTCTGTAACGTCCCACTTGAGCTTGGACCGCAGCCACAGCGCGACGTAGGTGAGGATAAGGAGGACGGGGACCTCGACAAGCGGCCCGATGGTAGCGGCGAGCGCCTGGTCGGAGTCGACACCGTACACGGCAACGCACACGGCAATGGCGAGCTCGAAGTTGTTGCTGGCGGCGGTGAAGGCCTGCACGACGGCTGCCTCGTACGAGTATCCCTTGGCGGCACCGCGCTTGTGGTTGAGGTAGTAGCAGAGGGCAAACGTGCCCACCCACATGAACACAAAGTAGAGGGTGAGGGGGACAAAGACGCGGAAGACGAGGCCAATGTTGTCGAGGATGCGGGTGGCCTGCTCGGCGCAGATGACGATGATGGTGTACAGCAGGCCGAGGAGGGACAGGGGGCCGAACCAGGGGAGGAAGACGTTCTCGAATCGCTGCCGGCCGAGGAGGCCGAGCATGACGAAGCGGGTCACGATGCCAGCCGCGAGCGGGATGCCGAGGTAGATGAGGACGGCTATGGCCGTCTTGCCGTACTCGAGCTTGAGGGCGTCCTCCTTTGAGAGGATGTTGACGAAGAAAATGCTCATGGGCGAGTAGAGCGCGATCTGGAGGACGCTGTTGACGATGACGAGGATGGCGCAATAGTTGATGTCGCCGCGGGCAAGGTGGTTCCAGATCATGACCATGGCAATGCAGCGCGCCAGGCCGACCATGATCACGCCGGTGCGGTACGTCGGCTGGTCTGGCAGCGTGGCCCACGCCAAGCCGAGCATGAGCTGATGGGTTAGCACATCCAGAGGACGAACCCACGAAGGGGGCGATAAGCCAGTTGAGCACGATCGAGATAGCCAGGTGCTTCCAGATGTGCGAGGTGCCGAAGATGTGTACAAAGCGCTCGTACTGCACCTTGGTGAGGATGGGCCACATCATGACCAGGAGGCCGACGACAATGGCTTCGGTCAGCTCTAAAGAGCGGGGGAGACATACGGATCGACACGCCATCAAGCGTCGCGCCGGAGAGAATCTTCTTGGTGTTTGGGACAAACTTGCCTGCCGTCAGCTTTGTATGCAATATCGCGGGCGCACCAATGACGACGCCCACTATCATAGCGACGAGGATGAGGATGGAGAGCAGACGGTCAAGCCAGGACAGCCCCTTGAACAGCTGGCTGGCGGTGACCTGCCGCTGTGGGGTGTAGTCCTGCTCCTGAATGCTCTGGTTCTCGGAGGGTGTTGAGGGTGCGTGGCGGCGGCGCTCTAGAGTGCTCATTGTAGGAGGGAGTGGTGATGGATGTGGTGATGAAGAGAGGGCGGAGCAGCTTTTATCCACCCTTTTATTCATTTCGTGTCCTCTGACCGTGCCTGGCGGAGCGGGGTTGCTCCGGCCGAGCTCGAGTCTCACCCACCTTACTAATTACCCTTGTGAGTGGAACATTAGCTTTTTGTATTCGCCAAGGTGGCTAGTTTGTAATCACTCGAGTGGCTCGAGCGCTCGGGCGCTCGCAGACTTCCTCTTCCACAACATTCCCCCACTCACTCTGATCACACGACCATCCTCCCCAGCATGTCCTGCTGCCCGCCCTCGCGCACCCCCGCCAACGGCGACCTCGCCACCCGCGACCTCGTCCGTGACAAGTACGCCTCCGCCGTGACGTCGGTCACGGGTGGCGAGAGCGCGTCCTGCTGCGGCTCCAAGGCCACCGCCCTCGCCGGCGCCGACCCCATCACCCGCAACCTCTACTCGACGGACGAGACGTCCGAGCTGCCCCCCGACGCCGTCCTCGCCTCCTTCGGGTGCGGCAACCCCACCGCGCTCGCCTCCCTCGCCCCGGGCGAGACGGTGCTCGACCTCGGCTCGGGCGGGGGCATCGACGTGCTCCTCTCCGCCAAGCGCGTCGGGCCCACGGGCAAGGCCATCGGCCTCGACATGACCCCCGAGATGCTCGCGCTCGCGCGCAAGAACGCCGCCACCGCCAACGTCGCCAACGTCGAGTTCCTCCAGGGCAACATTGAGAACATCCCCCTCGGGGACGCGAGCGTGGACGTCATCATCTCCAACTGCGTCATCAACCTCAGCCCGGACAAGGACGCCGTGCTCGCCGAGGCTGCGCGCGTGCTCCGCCCCGGCGGCCGGTTCGCCGTGTCGGACATTGTGCTCACCCGCCCCCTGCCGCCGTCGACGCAGAAGAACCTCGAGCTCTGGGCGGGGTGCATCGCCGGCGCGCTCACCGAGACCGACTACCTCGCCAAGCTCAGGGCAGCGGGGTTCGAGAGCCCAAGCATCGAGCCGACGCGCGTGTACACCCGTGAGGACGCCGAGGAGATTGCGTGCGGCGCGACGCCCGAGGACGCCGAGGCGCAGCTCGCCGCCATTGACGGCGCGATGATGAGTGCGTTCATCCGTGCGACCAAGCCCAAGGCGTAGGCCGATGTAGGAAGGCGGAACAGTTGTACACATCTCGGCACACCAGGAAGAAGAATCAGTTGTACAATGTAGTAATACAAAAAGTGTGGCCGCTCGCTCAATCCTGCATGCAAGATACTACGGCTCTGCTCTACTTCGAACATCTAGGTCGGTCTCATCTGGCGGCTCTAGAACGTGTCGATGCGGCCGAGCACCCACTCGAGGTGCATGTACGCCGCGCGCGGCGAGTACATGGGGAGCATGTGGCCTGCGCCCCAGACCTGGACCCACATGAGGCCGCGCTCGTGGTGGTGCACACCCATCTGACCGGGAGGGAAGGAGAGCCCGGTAAAGCCCGACTGGGCGTATGCGTCTGCCCACGCCTCGTCAGCGAGCTGGACGTTGAACGGCTCGCTCGGGGCTGTCTGGAAGCCGAGCTCGCCGCCCCACGTCATGTTCTGGATGGAGAGGAGAGTGGCGTTGGTCATGACGATGTAGTCAAAGTCGCCGTTTGCGACGAGGACGCGCTTCGTGGCGTCGATCACGCGCGGGAGCGCGGCCTGGATCGGGTCCGCGCTGAGGTCGCCGTTCTGGTGCGGGCCGCCCTTGCCGCCCTCGCCGACGAAGACCTCGCCTACCGCGCACTGAGTCCAGTTGATGGCGGGGGCGTGGAGCGCGGCCTTGACGTCCGCGCGGTCAAAGTAGACCTCAGAGCCGGGCGGGGTCCACGTCGTGAAGCCCGGGAAGCCGAGCACGTCCCAGAGGATCGGGCAGGGCTCGACCTGGTGTCAGCTCCGTATGCCAAGTCCACCTCACGATCTCGTACGGGTTGAAGCAGGGGTTGATGCCGAGCTGGACGATGAGGCCCGAGTTGAAGACGTCGCACGACTGGTTTGCAGGGTTGGTGCGGTTCCAGGTCAGCGGCGGGAGGTTGCCAGCGGGCGGGAAGGTGAGGTGCTTGTTGTACAGGTCGGCGAAGCCACACTCCTGGTGCATCTTGCCGAGTTCAGCGAGGAACGAGGCGTTAAAGTTCCACACGTTGTTGTACGCCTCAATGTAGGGGTACGCGGCGAGCTGGTTCATGTAGTTGAACTGTCCGATGACGGGGTCGTAGATGAGGATGCCCGACATGTCGAAGTGCTGCGTGTTGTTGGCGTCGAGCATCGCGTTGGCAATGTAGGGCACGTAGCGGCCAGCATAGCTCTCACCCGTGGCGTAGATCTTGTAGTTGGAGATACCGAACAGCTCCTGGAAGTGCTGGAGGAAGTTGAGGAAGTCGGCGGCAATGTCCGCCTGGCTCGTGGCCTTGGGCGTGCCGGGCGAGTAGCCCGTGCCGACGGGCTGGTCGACAAAGAGCATGTTGGTGAGGTTGGACCACGCGTACGGGTTGGGCACGGGGGCAAAGGTGCCGGCGAGCCAGTTGATCGGCCCGACCTCCTGGAAGAATCCCTCCATCGACGAGCAGCCGGGCCCGCCGTTGAGCCAGATCGTGAGTTCGTCGACCGGCTCCCCGTCCTTGGGCTTGAAGATGAAGAAGAGGGCGTCGTCCTCCGCCGCAGTGCCCGTGGCGTTGGCGCCGGCGGTCGCGTTCGCATTCGCAGACACGCTCGCGTTAGAGCTTGGCCGGTCGAGCGGGATGGTGCCGGCGTACATCTCTCCAAAGTCAAACTTGACGTCGGGCATGGACTCGACGTAGTACGCTGGGGTTAGCCAAGGGGGAAGGTGGGGTCAGGCGGCTAACGCTGCGTCTTGTTGTTGCGGTAGCGCGCCGCCGTCGTAGTGTTGGTCTGCCGCTTGTGCAGGTTGGCCATGTTGGCAGCGCGCCGCGCCTTGAACTCGGCGTGGTTGCGGAAGCCGGCGTGGCCGAACGGCTCGGCCACGGCCGCCACCGCGAGCGCCAGGATGGTGAGGGCGAGGCGCATGATGGGGTGTGAGTGGGGAGTGAGGAAGAGAGCGTGGGTGCGAGAGGTGTTTGGGGGGGGGGGGCTAGCAGTGCTAGCTATATGGGGTGGGGGACTGGCGTGTGATGCTGAGACATGGGTGCTACTTTTAACCAGTTAGTCGCTGCTGCGCACATTCATCGTCGCACCGGGCGCTCTCCACCGGAGGTCCGGCAATCCGCGGGCGCTGTGCGGCGCTGATTAGCTGCTGTTATGCTGATCGCGCCAAGCCGCAAGCCGCAAGCATGTGTCTGCCCTGTGTCAGCCGATCAGCAGCTTGCCCGCCTGCCCGCTGCCCGCAGCATTCCGCTCACTGTGTCGGTCGGCGAGGATGACGCACTGAGCTAATCCGGTGCGGCGCCAAGCCGGATTCCGTCGGGTCCTGCTGGCTGCTGGGAGGGGCGGCGGCTTGGCTCGGCATACGCTGCGGGATCGGCGCAGGTAATTGAGACTGGAGGATGAGCCAACGCCGACGGCGATCATGTGCATGCGACCAAGGCGATGACGATGACGCCGGCTGCGCTCGCTGGCTGGTCATTCCAGTGCTCAGATAAGGTCGAGGGCGGCACGTGCCGTGCTCTTGGCGCCTCGACCATCCTTATCGAGCGATGAGTGTGGCTGTGATGTGCATAATCGGCCATGCGGCCAGCTGTGTTGCTGTATGGCTGTGTGCAGCAGCAGCCGTACCGTGTGATGGGTGATGCTTGCATGCTGCTAGATGTTCCGCCCCTTCTGGTCCTCCCATACCATCTTGACGCGCGGGAATCGCAGGCTCTTGCCCTCGCGCCCAGGCACCTCACTCTCGCCAAAGTACTCGACCGTGATTGTCCTTCCCACAATGTTCTCCGGCCGGCGGAACATCAGGCGCTGGGTCGTAGTGAACCCCGACCCGACGGCCACGCGGTGGCCCTTGTGCTCGATCAGCACGGCGGCCAGCGCCTCGTGCTCCCCATACTTGCCGTGCACCGACAACCGCTGCGTCGACGTCTCGATGCCCACGACCTCGTACTCGGCGTCCTGCCACTGCTTGTACTTGAGCACGTCCACGCTGCGGTTAGCTCCTCATCGCGTTCCCTGTTCGCCACTCACCTCCGGGTGCCCTTGTACGGCGCATCTTTGCGCAAGATGAGCCCCTCCCACCCCTCGAGCGCTGCGCGCTCGACCATCTCGCCGAGCTGCTTCCGGCTCGTAATCTTCTGCTGGAGGACGGGGCGCACGAGCCCCCGCCGCGTATCGCCGCGCGCAAGCCACGCCCCAAGCTCCTGCACGGTCTTCTGCCGTTGCGCAAAGCTCTGGTCCTTCGCACCCGCCGCACCCGCGAACTCGGACCAGGGCAGCACGTCGAACAGGAAGTACGCCGGGAACTGCACGGCCTCGTACTTGCGCTTGACCTGGGACACGGTGGCGCGGAAGTCCTCGGTCAGCCCGTCGTCCTCCCACAGCGGGCCGGCGGTGCCGTGGTCGACCTTGGCCTTCTCCTCCTGCGTCAGCGGACGCATGACGCACACCTCGCCGTCGAGGACGAGGCGGCGCCGCCCGTCCTTGGATACGAGCGCGCCGTCGCGCAGCAGCAGCTCCCGCAGACCCGGGAAGCCCGTGATGTGGCGCCGGATGTCAGCCCCCAGGTTGTCGAGGGACGAGAACTCGTTTCCCTGTCGCGAGTAGAAGTGCACCTCCATGAGCCATGGCTCGCCGGACTGCGGGATCGCAAAGTCCAGGTAGGTAATGCAGCGCACCCCGTCGAGCTTGCGCGACGCGTACCACTTGCCGGTCGTGGCCTTGTTGAACACCCGATCGAAGGGCAGCTGCTCGCTCTGGCCCAGGGCGACGCTCATCTTCTTCGGCGTCGCGATGACAGGCATCGTACGCAACGACACCGCGTCGTAGGAATGTACATCAGGCGCCGCTTGTTCGACGGGTTCTTCTTCGACAGATTCTTGTTCGACGGGTTCTTGTTCGACAGGTTCTTGTTTGACGGGTTCTTGTGCGACGGGTGTAGGGGCTTCCTGCTTCTTCACGGCTGGCTTGGTTGTGGACACGCCTGGCCCAGGAGGGGGAAGTTTAGGTGGGTTCCAATCCACCGCTACCCACGACGCTTCCGCCAGACCGCACTGGAGATTACGCTCGAGCAGGCGGCGGAAGATGAGGTAGTTGGGGTTCTTGAGGTCCGTCTCGTCCTTGATCACCCCGTGGGAGATGAGGAACTTGGACACGGTCACGCGCGCATTGTAGCCCTTCAGTCCACCTTCGCCAGAGATGCTGTTGAACAGGCGATGGATCGTCGGCGCGACGCGGCCCTTCTTCTGGGCGGCCGTCCGCTTCGGGTACGACTTCTGGAGATACGTCTCGAGGCCAGCGGCCCTCGTCGAGAACTTGGTGCTCAAGTCCAAGACGCTAGAGTCAGCGGGCAGGGCGGTTGGGGACGCACAGGTCCAGCAGCTCCTTCAGATCGGGGAACTTGGCCACTACCTGGAGCTTGTCACGGCGGGGCACGCGGCCAACATCGTGGATGAGCTCGCCAACTCGGCGGAGCTGCTCGCGAACCGCCACGCTCTCGGGCCGTTCGCTGTCGGCTCGGAGCGCTGGCTCTGGCTCGATAGTCTGCAGCTCGGGACTGGCGGGAGGGGGATTCGGTGTCGCAGAGTTGTGTCGTGTGAGGGCGGGGACATGGCGGAGAGGAGTCAATGGTGGTCGAACGAGGGGGGAGAGTGCGGGGAGGAGTGGTGGGCGGACGCTCAGGAGCGCGCGCGCCGCTGGTCGCAGCATGGTGTCGGAGTTGAGGGGAGAGCAACAACAACAAGGATGCGCCGATGTACCGTCACCCAACTTTTCCTTGGGGCTCCATTTTCTCCCGCCCACATCCGACGGCGAGCACACATCCCCTTCTAGCGAGCACACACAGCAAGCACCCCTCTCTCTACTTCTCCACGCGAGCCCTGCAAAACCGTACACTGCCACGATATGCATACACTACTCGTTCTTGTACTCGAGCGGCGAGTTGAGGCCGACCCGCCTCGCGGTCGCCTTGACGCGCTCCTCCTGGCTCATGTCGTGCGTCGGGTTGTACCGCTTCAGCAGTTCCTGCCGTCAGCTCCGTAACCATCTTAGCTGGACGAGCCGCGCGGCCCGCGCAGCCACCACCCACCCCGTATATCCTGTTGGCGCGGAGAAAGTCGCGCGTCTCGAGCACAGCGCGCTCAACGGCCTTGGCGTCCCCGCCCTCGACGAGCTTGCGGAACTGCACCGCCACGGCGGGGTTGCGCGTCGCGCGCGGCGCGTTGGACTGGGGTCAGCTGAGTGACTCCAACAGCTGCAGTGAGGAGGGAGATGGCACACCTCCAGATCCACCCTTGTCATCCCGCTTCCTCCTCTCCTCCACAGCTCGCGCCATCTCCCAGTACGCAGCTTCGCGCCACAGCCGTACTCACGGAGAGGCGGAGCTCGCGAAGGAGGGAGCGGTAGAGGTGCTTTCCGGCCGACATTGTTGACGTGAAGAGTCACCGTCCTGCGATGCTCAATCTCACTCATCTCCGGCCGACATTTTGCTCCCGCTCTGACGTATCACCCACCGGGTCTTGGCCACCAGACATCCACCACTCTCATCCACCCCATCCATCTCGCCCACCATTCCGCCTTCGCCAACAAGGAACATGCAGCCGTGGAACGCGGCGCGCACAAAGGTGAGCGGCGTCCTACACCCGTTTCCCGTGAGGAAATGGGTGGGGGAGGGGAGGAGCCCGCTGACACTAGGTGCAAATCAAGCTCTCGATCCAGCGGCTGCGCACTCTGCAGGAGAAGAAGCTCGCGCTGGCCAAGAAGGCACGCCGCGACATTGCGGATCTCGTTGCGAAGAGCCGCATCGAGACGGCCAAGCTGCGCGTCGAGGGCCTGATCCAGGACGACATCTATGTCGAGCTGCTGGAGCTGCTGGAGGTAGGTCGCGCAATCAGGACGGGCCGGCGGGCGCAGACGAGGGAGTCCGCGTGTACGGTTGCAGGCGAGCAGTCTACCACGACGACCACCTGCACGCCACACTTCCCAGCTGCGAGTTGTTCGTCGAGCTGACTCCAGCTCTACGCCGAGACGTTGCAGGCGCGCTTCGGCCTCCTGGACCAGAACACGTGAGCTAAATGGAGGGTCGCGAGCTGACAGCAGCGGCGAGACTCCCGACCCGTCGATCGCGGACGCCGTGTGCGCGATCGTCTACGCCGCCCCCCGGACCGAGCTCAAGGAACTGCACGTCCTCCGCGAGATCCTGATGCACAAGTTCGGGCGCAACTTCTCCCTCGCCCTGCAGCCGCAGGACCCGCCCCCCGCCGAGGTCCCGCCCCGCATCCTCTCCAAACTCGCGACGTACACGCCGCCCGCGGAGCTGGTGGACGCCTACCTCTCCGAGATTGCGAGGGGGTACGGCGTGGCGTACGCCCCGCTGGGGAAGGAGGACATCCCGCCGCTCGACGATGACGAGGGCAGTGGGGGCGAGGGGACGATGGAGGAGGGCAAGAAGGAGGAGGGCCTGAAGGCCGAGGGCGGGGCGGAGCGCACGCCCTCTCCCTCTACGGCGGAGAAGGCGCCCGCCCCCCGCGGCCCCGTGGTGGTCAAGAAGGCCACGCCAGAGGATGAGCTCGCCGCGCGCTTCGAGCGCCTCAAGTCGTTCCGGTAGTTGTATGCATTCCATTAAGCCTCGCCCTCGCGCTCGAGACGGTCCGCAGCCGCCCCGTCCTCCCACACCACCCTCCGCTGCCCCTTGGAGACGTGCACGGCCTTGCGCCAGAACTCCTTGCCCACGATGCCGTGCTCGTCGCCGGGCGTGAGGACCACGCCGTTCGCAGCGGCGTACACCGGGATGTTGGCGGCGAGGAGCTTGGGCAGGTCGAGGAAGATGAGGAGGGTCGAGTTGTTGCGCGGCGTAATCGGGCCGGTGAGGGCAGGCGCGAGGTGGATGTGCTGCCGGTTCATGCGCGACAGGCCCTTGTCCTCTGGGTGTCAGCGAGTCCATCCTCGAGCCACTTCTCTCCACCGCCGGGCCTCATCGGTATCAGCCTCCCCCGCCCGCCTCATACTCACTCAGCGTCTCCCATAACTCCCACCGCGTCCCATGCACCAGCAACCCGGCCCTCGCCTTGCCCTCCACGTCGGCCCGCAGCGCCTCCAGATGCCCAGTCCCCTCAAGCTTTATGCTGTGCCCCTGCACAGCGCGGATGAACCACTGCCCCGTGTGCCCACCATCCGAGTCCGCGACGCCGCCGCCTTCCGGGGAGTCAAACGAGCTCTCGGGCGGCGGGAGCTTGACGAATGCGAGCTCGGCCCACTCGGGCTCGTCCTCCTTCTTCTTGGCCTCGCCCTGGAGCTGCACCCCCGCAACGCCAGCCGTCACGCCCTCCACCGCCGGGGGGGTGGAGGCACCAGACTCGGGCGTCGCCGCCTTGGGCCCGTACCCCGGCGGCGGCGGGCGCTTCTTGCGCGCCGGCTGCACGTGCTTCTTCTTGGGCTTGGGCGGGCTGGGGTCGTACCCGAACACGAGCTCGAAGCGTTTCTTGGCGTTCTCGTCGACGAGGCGGAACACGGTCTCGGTGTCGATCTTGAGGTTCTTGACCTTTGGGCGGGCGAGCTGGGGTCAGCTGTGTAGTCGAGGAGCCAGCTGCGCGGCCGAGCGCTGGGGCAAGCGGAGAAGATGGGGAGCACGGGAGGAGGGCGAGTGCAAAGCAAGGGTGCCGCCCGCCCGGTGGCAACTCACCACATCGTCGAGGCGGACCAGCCCGTCAGAGCGGATATGCAGGCCCTCCTTCTCCGCGCCGTGGCGGAGGATGTAGGCGAGCGTCTTGGACGCCGCGACGTCGGGGCTGTCGGCTGGGCGGGGCATGTAGTGGCGTAGGAGGGCGATGCGTGAGAATGAGGATGGACGAGAGAGAGAGAGCATGTGACTGATCGAGTCGAGTGGAATGCTGAAACTTGGCTGGCGGGAGTCCGGGGCCCCCCACCACAGAACGTTCGGGCTCCGGCTCTGTTCTTCAACAACTCTGCAACTGCTCACAAGCTTGCATGGGATCCCTTGCCGTAGCATTGGGTGCTGCGATGGGAATTGAGTCCTGCGAGGGGAGCGGTCCGCCCCGGCGAGGTAGGGGGAATAGGACAGCAGACAGCATACACATCTGTCAAGCACACAGGCATCGAGGATGTGTGCAACGCCACTTCCTCCTTCGCCACATCCTCCACAATCTACCAGCCAAGCCTACACCGGGCCCTTCCACGCTCTGCACCTCCTCTCCCTCTCCTCTCTCCTCTCACACCCTCTCCTCTCCGCCCTGGCCTCTCCCGAGCACTGCTTTGCACACGACCCTCGCCCGCTCGGACCTATCCCCACCACGTCCGAACACATCCCATCGGTCGTGTGGCGAAATGGCATCGCGTCTGACTACGAAGTGTACATCAGGAGATTGCGGGTTCGACCCCCGTCATGACCTGGCAGCGAGCGTGCTCGCGCTGACCTTTTGGGTGCGGTCAGGGTGGGTGGTTGAGAGGCTGTGGGGCCTCAGATGAAGGAGTCCTGCTTAAATGGAAACTATTCGGGCCACCAGAGCCGAGGCGGTGAGAGATCGCAAGAGCACTCGCCACCGAGAAGCAGGTGTGGCAAGTTGGCAAGTGCCGAGCGCCTTCCGCAGGCGTAGCGCAGGACGTAGCGCTTCTAACCGCTTCTAACCCGTTTCTCACCCGCCCCTCACCCTCTCCACCCCCACCCACACCCTCACGCACCCGTGCTGACCCGCACCCATGTGAGCCCATGTGAGTGCGGTATGCCGCGGCTCTGCTGATCACTTGCTCGGCCAGCGCCGACGCCGAGGCAGAAATAGCCCCGGACAGGCGTATCCGCGCTCCGGTGCCTTGAACCGAGCATCATAACGCCCGAACGTCAGCCCACGTCTCCTCATCGCTCACGTCCCGACCACGCATCATCTCGAAGTCCCGACCCCGACCCCGGTCCGATGCGCGCGCATGCAAACGGTGACTTCCTCGGAGGGGACCCGCCGGCGCCCGCGGGGTGGGTGGGGGAGTGGAGTGGGGCTGGCAACTGTTTAAAAGTCTGTGGCAACTGACCCCTCTGAATCACCTCACGCTCCGACCATGAAGCTCGACCTCTTCCCGCGCGTTAACGAGGCGTCCCTCGGCGACCGAGAATGCGACCGCGCCGCCATGGAGAAGGCGGGGCGCAACCCCGACCTGCCCCCTAACCACCCGGTGAATGCGCTCTCCAACGCGCACAAGTTTGCCATCCTCGCGGCGCTCAGCTTCTCGGGCTGCCTCATGAACTTTATCATCGCCATCATCCTCGTCGCCTTCGTGCCCATGGGCAAGCAGTTTGGCGTGAGCCCAGGCCAGATCCCCAACACGATCGGGTACCAGCTCCTCGGGATGGCGGTGGGGCCCGTCTTCTGGAACCCGCTGTCCAAGGTGAGCTCAATAGCTTCTGGAGCTGACGCCAGACGCTCGGCCGCCGCCCAGTCTACCTCGTCGGCTCGTTTCTCTGCATGCCCTGCTGCATCTGGCTGGCGCTCAGCAACAGCTTCCCCGTCTTCGCGGTCGGCCGCACCGTCATGGGCCTCATTGGGTCCTTCTCCCAGACCGTGCCCCCCGCCACCGTCGCGGACATCTTCCGCCCCGAAGTACGAGGCCACAAGATGAGCATGTACGGCGTCGCCGTGGTGATTGCGCCGTGCGTGGCGCCGTTCTTCTGCGGCCTCATCGTCGACAAGCACTCGTGGCGCAACCTCTTCTGGTTCTGCCTCGCCCTCTGCGGCCTCCAGTTCCTCCTGTACCTCCTCGTCGTGCCCGAGACGCTGTGGATCGAGAACGCGCCGAGCACCAAGCTCGAAGCCCCGGAGGCCGACGCCGAGAAGGGCGTGTACGGCCACTCCGAGGTCGCCGCCCCCGCCGCGGGACGCACCGGCGTCGCGTGGTACCCCTGGACCCGGCCGAGGGAGTACCTCGGCCTGCTGTGGAGCCCGATCACGATGCTCCGCTTCGCCGTCATCACCCTCCCCTCGTTCTACTACGGCTCCCTCTTCGCGTGGAGCGTGGGCATCACCATCGTCATGCCCCAGACGTTCGAGCACCCTCCTTACTCGTTCGCGACGATCCCGCTCGGCTGCGCATTCCTCGCCTTCGGCATCGGCGGCGTCCTCGGCAAGTGGTCCGGCGGCCTCGTCGGCGACCAGGTCGTCGCCTACTTTGAGCGCAAGCACGGCTCCCGGCAGCCCGAGGACCGGCTGTGGGCCATCCTCCCCGTCCTGCCCTTCATGTTCGTCGCGCTTTTGATCGTGGGCCTCTCGATCGACCGGAGCTGGCACTGGGCCGTCCTCCTCGTCCTCGGCGGCCTGTACTACTTTACGCTGTCGGCGGCGACCGGCGTGTTCCAGACGTACGTGCTCGAGAGCTACCTCCAGAAAAGCATGGACACGCAGGCCGTCTTCCAGTTCTGGAAGATGATGTGGGGGTTCGCCGTGAGCTTCTTTGCAATGCAGTGGGGCGAGGCGGACGGGTTTACGGTCGCGTACGGCGTGCAGGGTGCGCTGGCGTGCGGGATCGGGCTCGTGCTCGCTGCCATGCTCATTTGGAAGGGGGAGGCGATTCGCATGGCGCAGGGCATGCCGGCGTTCAAGAAGTAGAGTAAAGTCTAGACCGGATGTATGACTACCACTATTTTGGGCCCAACCTCGCTTGTCGCTTGCATGAGCGCTTGCCAGTGCCTCAACACCGAGCTGGCACTGATTCTGAATGGTCATGGCTTTGCGACGGTCGTGGTCGTTGCAATATCCAGACTCGCTCTCCTGCCACAACCAATGACAACAACTGCGGGTCACCAGGCCCCGGCTTCACTAACTCGCAGCGGTGATCACAGAGGTAGCCGCTGTTCCGATTGCTTCAACACGATGGTCCTGCAGGGATAACCCGTCATTAGCTCGGTAACCTGATGTCAACTACTGCACATGTCAACTACTGCACCTGATCCAATTACCACAGAAGCCGAGGGTTCCCCACCCAGGCGTGCGTTCCAACTAACGACAGTCTCTCCAACAGGATCTAACTTCTGAATGCATCGTACAGCCGCATCAAATGCGAGAGCTACAAACGTGTCCAACGATGAGGTGTTTTAGGCCCGAGCCGGATTTACTGCGACTGGGGCGAGGCGTCCTTGCCACCGGGGTACTCCACCTTGCCGTTACCGTGATCAGCAAAGCGAGCCCTGTCGCGCGGGTACACGGGCTGCTGCGAGTCCCACTGCCACCCGCCGAACTGGGTGCGCTGGTAGTCGGCGAACGCCTGCTGCAGCTCGGCCTGGGTGTTCATGACGAAGGGACCGCGCTGGGCGATGGGCTCGTTGATGGGCTTGCCCTGCATCACTATGACGCGGGCCGGCTTGGGGCCGTTGGTGACCGTGACGCGCTCCATGTCCTCCTGGCGCACACCCTCGCCCGCCTCGAGCCACTGCCCGCCAATGTTGACCTTGACGTTCGGGTCGGGGTCCATGCTCTGGTTGTGGTGGACGTAGAAGGCGCGCTCCGTCTCGGGAAAGTTCTTGGCGGGCACCTTGATGGTTGCGCGGGGCTCGAGCTCGATGAGCCAGGCCGCGACGTCGTTGTTCGGGTCGGCGGCGTACGAGTTGACGGGGGGCGGGAGGGGGTCGGTGCTGTCCCACTTGCCTGCGACAATGGTGGCCTTGGCGCACCCGTGCGTGTTCTCCTTCTTGACGGTGGGCGTCTTCTCGTCCCAGAACATGACAAACTCGGGGGGCACGAGCTTGCTCTTGGCCGGCAGGTTGAGCCAGAGCTGGTACAGCTCGAGGGTGTTGCCCCTGTCGGTGTGGACGAGGGGGAACATCTCCGAGTGGCTCACGCCCTTGCCGGCCGTGACCCACTGGGTGTCGCCCTTGCCGTAGCGGGCGCCGGCACCCGTCGAGTCCGCGTGGTCAATGTACCCATTAGTGACAATGGAGACGGTCTCGAACCCGCGGTGCGGGTGTGCCGGGAAGCCCGGGATGTGGTCGCCGTGGTACATGCTCCAGCCGGAGGGGTTGCGCATGTCCATGCCGATATCGCGGCCGGCCAGCGACGCGTTGGGCGACATGTCGGGCTTGCCCTCGGGGTACTTGTCGACGTCTGGGGTCAGTGGGAAGTAGGAGGGCATGACTCACGGAATGTGCCGAAGATCCACGGGCCGACGCCCTGCCACGGGCGTGCAATCTTGAATGCGGGGGAGAGTTGAACCATGGCTTTGCGTGTTGCCTGAATGGTGAAGTGCTGTAGTAGTGTGTAAAGTAGTAGGTAGTGTAGATCTGGCGATCAAACAGTTGTTGTCTGAGAAGAGCTTGGGGTCTCATGTTATATATTGCTCGAGGGGCGGGTCGGTGATGGGCTCGGTGTGTCATGTTTCTGGACCTTTGGTCGTCGTGCTCGCGATAAGGGGTGAGAGCTGAGAGACGAGGCACTTGCCCGACGCCTCGCGGGTAGCCCGGCAGGCTCTGGGATGTGCCGGCAGTTTGCGAGGTGGGGACGGACGAGCGCTGAGATGAGAGGGGTGGTAGGGTCGGCGGATTGTCCTCGGCACTCTGGACTGGGTCGGTGTTCGGTGAGCATGTGGTACGTCATCGGCCAATCAGGCGATTCCAGAGATCAGTTCCGCTCCCTTCACCAGGGAGGTGTAGGTCAGCATGGAGAGGAAACTCGGTCAGCAACGAGTCTGGATGCCTCACGTCAGCAGTCTGACCAGAGCACGCCTGGAGAGCAGGTGTGCCTGGCATGTTCTAGGTGATCGACGAACTCTGGCCCTTCTGATCAGCACAAATCGTCCGTGCACGTAATTTGATCCCGCGTACCCCAATCCTTTGTTGCGTAACCACACGTGGCTTTGTTTACTTGCTCCTCCCATTCACCCCGGCTGGTGATGGGTTGTTGGGCGAGTGACATTCTTCCCTCGTTCGCGATGCTCAACGCATCATCCTCCCCTCCCTTCTCCATTCGTCGTCCATCCCATCCACCTACACCTCTTCTCTGCAAACAATGGAGGACGACGACGCATTCCTCTACGGCGACTCAGCCGCACCCGCCGACCCACCAGCCGCGCCCGCTGCTCCTGCCCAGGAAGGTGCGTTTTGTCCCTTGTCATCCGTCCCACAATACTGACATCCAGGTGGCGCACCTGCGTCCAGCAACATTAGCGCCTCCATGGCTGCGTGAGTCCTGACAGGAACTTTCTGACCTCAGCTCACTGGCTGCGTACGGCATCGACCCCTCCACTGCGGTGGCTGAGGAAGCGCCTGAAGATGGTGGAGTTGAGGAGAGCGACGGTGACGATGACGATGACGATTCGGACTCGGACGACGACGTCAAGCTCGTGTTCAACGCCGGCGCCCAGCGGTTAGACTTGCGGTACGTCTCACGTTCTCCCTGTGTCCTCGCTGACACGCAGCAAGCCCCAACAGCAGACTGCCAATGTTATTGGCATCGGTAAATGGGCGCACACCGCGACGACCCACGCACCACCAGCAGCGTCACCAACAGTGAACAAGACGGCGCCTAAGGGTGAGCTTGCGGTTTGTACTCTCAGTTGACACCAGCGGCCGCCGCTCCGGACGCGCTGACCGACTACACGCCTGCTCCGCGCCCTGGCGCACCGGCGTCGACCCCCTCCGCTGCGACGAACCAGCATGGCCACACACCTCTGCCATCAGCGACCGCGCAGCCCAGCGACATGCACTCCCACCCCCATGCCACAGCAAGCGGGCCCCCCACCCACGCCATGCTCCCCCACTCGTCCCTCCCGGCCCAGCTTGCCCCCTCTTCCGACCCCAAGATTGACCCAACCAACCCCACAGGCATTATACCCAGCACCGGGACGAGCGTGTACGACATCGACGTTGCGCAGTTTGAGGGCTCTGGGCAGATGTGGCGCCGCCCAGGGAGCGACATCTCGGACTGGTTCAACTACGGCTTTGACGAGGTGACCTACCCTCGCTACTTGAAGTTCAGGCAGGAGATGGAACAGGGGCGTGCGGCACTTGTGAGTCCACACGCGGGGGCAAGAGCTGACGAGCAGGCGCAGCTGAACCCCATGGCGCCCATTACGCCCGAGATCGCGCAGAACCTGCATGTGCCCATGCCGCCGCAGATGCAGCAGATGCCGCCGCAGATGCAGCAGCAAATGCAGCAGATGCAACAAATGCAGCAAATGGCGCAAATGCAGGAGATGATGCGGATGCAGGGCATGGACCCGGCCATGTTCGGCATGCAGCAGGGCATGCAGGGCGGCGACATGCAGACGCCAGGGATGGGTGAGTCCCAGTTGTCCTTCGATCACTGACATCTAGGCAATGGCGTCCAGCAGCAGGAGGATGAGGCCGCCAGTGAGGGACAGTCGGAGCAGCCTCCCCAGGCGCAGCAGAACTTCCAGATGCGTGGCGGCAATACGCCGGTGCGGGGCATGATGCCGAACCGTGGTGGCATGGCGATGCGCGGCCGAGGGGGAAGTGAGTCACCTCAGCTGCGGAATGCCCGTCGTATAGCTGACAGCAGTCCCCGTCGGACCCCGCGGCGCCGTTCCGTCTGCCCCGAAGAACGCGAAGGGGCGGTTCAAGGACAAGGACCGTGTGACGGAGTCGAACGCTGCAGCGGCAGCAGCGTCGTTGGACTATGGCGACTCGGGTCCACCGAGCCGTGAGCGGAGCCGCTCGCGCTCTGGCTCGCCCTACCGCCGCAGCAGTTCGCGGTACGACGACCCCGCGCCGCGCGAGCGCGAGCGCGACCGTGACTACCGCGAGTCGCGCTCGCAGAGCCGCTACGACGAGGAGGGCGAGTACGACGACCGTGACCGCGGGGAGCGGAGCGAGCGCAGTGAACGTAGCGACCGCGACCGCTACGGAGAGCGTGATCGGTACGGCGAGCGCGACAGGTACGGAGAGCGCGACCGGTATGGTGAGCGGGATCGGTACGGCGACCGTGAGCGGCGCCGGAGCCCGCGGAGGCACCACGACGAGGAGGAGGAGGGGTGGGAGAGCGGTGAGGAGGACCGGCGCAGAAAGCGCTCGCGCAGCCCCGAGGAGGAGCGGCGGTCGACGCGCTCGAGCAAGCGCCGGTTGTAGATGACGCGCAGTGTTGATCTCGTATGCCATATGCTGCGCATTCCTGTGTGTCATGTGTGGTGAGGAATGTGTGGGCGCGGCATGGCACGGACACATAGCTTTCACCCAACTCTGTGGCATATCAATCAAACATGTCACCAACAATATCAATCAACCAGCAACCAGGCAACTGCAGGGAAGGTGATGCCAAATCGGACAACCAAGTACCAAAAGATATCTTGCTCGCACGCTGAGTCGAACAGCGGTTAGCTCAGATGGGACGCTTCAGACCACAACGAACTGTGATAACCACCTACACTATACGAGCTGCGACAGGTGGATGTTGGAACGATCTTCCACTCGTCCTTGAGCAGTCGCATGCGGAATCGTGCGGAACGCAGCTCTGGCCATCAAGCCCCTCCAAAGCTGCCGGCGGACGCGCGCAGAAGCAGGCAGCGAGTGCCGAGCTCCTCGGTCAGTCTGGCGCTCGGCAGAGAAGAGATTAGAGCTCTGGGAGGTAGGCTGCACATATGCATCAAGTGTCCGCGTCTCAAGTGTCCTGTCACCGTCGTCGGGGCCGACTATGCGCCGAGGCCCTTGTTGTCCACGATCCACTGCTGGTTCTGGTTGCCTGCCGTCAGCCCTCTCGCTCCCTCTCCTCCCAACCTCTCCCCACTCACCACGGTAGCACCGCCACTGCTGGACGTGTCCGCCCTCGCCCGTGTTCCCGTCCTTGAGGTCGAGGCACGTGTTCGTGTTCTTGAGCTTGATGGTCCCGCGGTCGTACTGGACCCACACCCCATTAACGGGCTTGGACGTGTCGCCCGTGGGCTTGGCATTGCTCTGCGGAGGGCACGGGAACAGCTGCGCGCGGTTCCCGTCCGCCAGGTCGACGGTGGGGTCGTCCCACGCCGCTGGGGTCAGCCTCCCCCACTGCGACTCACTGTAGCCCGTGACGACACACAGCTCCTCGACCGTGCCCTGCGCGCTCTCGTCCTGGAACCAGAGCACTGTGTCGCCGTACGCGGTGCGGAACTGCTGGTTCTCGGCGCCCGTGCACCGGTGGCTGGGTTAGGTGGGAATCGGGGCCGCTCACATGTACACGCGCGCGCCGTGGTACTGCCCCTGGCCCTGGCGGAAGGCCGTGAGGCACATGTGCGGCGCGGCCTTGGGGTGGATGTACATCGGGATGGGGCGGGACGAGCGTTCCTCGGGGGTGGGGGCGGCGGCAGCGAGGCCGACGGCGCTGAGGAGGTAGAGGGTGGCGAGCATGGTTGAGGTGGTGAGTGGAAGGTGGCTGAGAGGATGCTGGGCGAGAGCTTTTATCCCTTTGCTGCTTTCCTGCATCCCTCGCCACACGATGCGTGACGGTGCCAAGCCAGAGTCGACGTGGTCCGGAAGCGCTACCATCCAGCTATCCAGATCGCTGTCCGATGCGCCCTCGGGCCTCGGACTCAGCTGACCCGCTCCAACGCCGGCAGATGGGCACCGCTGTTGCCAGGCGGCCCGAGCGTTCGAGTTGCGGGTGTGAAATGAGAAGCGAAAATAAGCTTGTTACTGCCCGCAGGTGCCTGCCGCATACCGCTGGGATCTCTTGGCATCTCGCTTCCGCTGCTCTTCATTCTGCACGTTGCACTGCCCCGCGCTCCACTCCAATCCGTCGGAGTGGGCGCGGGTGGGCGTGAGCATCGTGGGCCTGACGTGACGCGGGACGTCAGGCGACATGAGGAATGCGGGGGTTTCGTGCGCCATTCCGCGCATCGTCGGCGTCGGTCGTATCCGTCCACGGATCCGGCTGAGGCCAACCCAGTCACTCCTGCACATGACCATTCATAGTCCGCTATCAACTTTGATCACGCCGCGCCGCCCACGACGTCGAAGAGCCAGTCCTGCCCCCGCGCGCCACACGCAGCCTGGTGCACCATCCCGTCCCCGGCGCCGAGGCACACGTCCGTCCCCCACAGCCGGAGGTGGGTGTAGTCGCTGCGGTCCCAGTACCCGTTCGTCGGGGCCGTCACCTCGCCCACGTTGGGGCAGGGGAGGAGGAGGGCGGGGCGGAAGCCGAGCTTGGGCTTCTTGTTGGGCTTGCCCGGGGTGCCGCTGCTGTCGATGCAGAGGGTCGCGTTGGCCAGGAAGGTGAGCTTGGTGTTGGGCCAGTTGACGCGGAAGCGCTGGTCGGCGGACGCGACGCACGCCCGGCTGCCGTCAGCTGGGAGGGCGGGGGACGCACATGGTCAGCTGCGTGCCCTCGTAACCGTGCTCGGTGGGGACGGCAGTGATGCACTTGTCTGGGAGGTTGGCGGGATGAATGTAGCGGTAGGCTGGGGGCGACTGGCGTGTCTCGAGGTCGAGAGGGGCGGCGGCGGCGAGCGCCGCGAGGAGGGAGAGGGGGAGGAGCATGTTGGGTGGGTTGGAGGGTGTCAGTCGGGGCTCAGGCTTTTAAGTACCTGTATGCGGGGACGCACGGAGGCCAAGGCCAGAAATACCGAAATAGATGGGCGCGGAAACGGAGACGGTGAGAAGATGTGGTGTGAGCCGTCCCGAAGAGAAGGCATCTGCTCGCACCCAGGCTGTGCAGATCTCACGACTAGGCGCATGTGCATCGGGCTGATGTAGTTCATTGTTGTGCAGTGCAGCAGGTGTAGACGGGCAATCAGGGGTCCGGCAGAACATGGCCCACCTATCGCCCACTACCCCCGCCACGACATGTTCTCACATGGCCGAGCCACGGCGGGCGCTAGTAAACTGCATTCTCATGCACCGCTTCCAGCCCCAGGGAGCTGCGGCCGCTTGCGATCGGACAATCATGCGTGGCGACAACCTCCAGCGGATCTTCGGAAACAATAACATTAGAGGCGTTTGCTATGTACAGAGTGGAGTCGGCTCGATATGCCTGCAGGTTGCGGCGTGCACCGGTTTACGCCTAGAACGGGCCGCCCTTCTCGTCGGCGAACCACTCCTGGTTCGTGTTGCCTGCTGTCAGCTGCGCGGTTGCGTCTTAGCTCACCAGGGAAGCACGTCCACTGCTGCACGGCGGTCTGGCCGTCGCGGAGGTCGAGGCACGTGTTAGTGCCCTCGAGGCGGAAGTGGACCTCGTCCGAGAAGTCCCAGACGCCATTACCCGCCTCGGCGGTGGGGCAGGTGCGGAGCATGGCGTCGCGCCCGTCCGTTAGGTCGACCTCGGCGGCCTCGTTGTCTGGGTAAGCGTTATAGAACTGGATGCTCACCACTGCTGGTGTTGACGCAGAGGTCCTCGACCGCGGCGGGGAATGAGATCGTGCCGTCAATCTTGAACTGCTGGTCCAGTGTGCCCACGCAGTCGCGGACGGTGAGCGCCGTGTTGGCGTACCCGCCCCTGCCTCCCTTGAGGGCCGAGAGGCACTTGGTCGGCTGGCTCTTGGGGTGGATGTAGACGAAGGCGGGGCGGAGGGGCGAGGCGCGCTCGACGGGGGCGGCGGCGACGAGCGTGGCGAGGACGAGGAGGTAGGCGAGCATTGTGGTGGCGAGAGGAGGTGTAGTAGAGGAGTGGGAGGTGTGAAGTGGGCGCGAGACGCCCCATTTATGCTCGCCCGGCCTGCTGTAGTCCATCGCTGACGAGACGAGTCTCGCGCGCAGTTGTGTTCTGGTGGACCGGTTCGATCACCGATACGCCGCCGTGACGCGCATGCCGTAAGGATAGCTCAAGGTTATCGATAGCGCATTCAAGGCACTGCCTCGCGGGACCTCCGGGCATGAGTGTCGTTCCACAGCTGAACTAGTGCAGAGGAAGTAGGACGCCGGAGACCAAACAGGACGTAGGAGTCTCCGCCGCAGCTTTGGATCTCGGTGTTGGGTTCGGGGATCGGCAAGGGCCAATTCTTTACCAGTGGCGAGGCGGTGCCCACACTCGCCGGAGCCTGCCACCCGTGTTTGCAGATGTTCTGGGCTGTCTTGGAAGGTGTCGGGGGGCCAGGCGCATCGATTCGTTCTGGAAGGCTGACAGATCCCTCCTGGCGAGGTGGGTGGGGGTACCCGTGGCGGTGGCGGCCTCCCTCTGACTCCTCCCCCTACTCCCCCTCTTGACCATGGCCTGTCAGATGGCAGCCGGAGTCGACCATGTGCACGTGTAGCGCGAGGTATGCGTGGGGGGTGTCGAGACGGGCAGGCAATTGCAGGCAAGATCTCTGCCGCCAGTGCCAAGGGTGACAACACCAGCACGTGGCCCTCATGCGTACCTGTAGATGGCTGCCCGGGGACATGTCACGCCGAGTGGCCCGCACAGCGCGCAGTCCTCTGAGACCAGTAGTGCTCACGGGGTAGCGCAGAGCATCAGCCAGGGGCGCCAATTCGCCAAGAACGGGTTCCATCAACCCACTTCAATACAGATCGCACACTGCCTCCTCCGCTGGGCAGCCCGCATGGGCCGCAAGAGTTTGGCTCTGGCGCACGCTCACCCACGATGGTGAGCTCGGCCTGTCCCCAAACTCCCGGGCACTTGGCTCCAGTAGCAAAAGCTCGACGAAGACCCGATTCGAACGGGCGCTCCCGAAGGAAATTGATCAGCACTGCGCGTTCTAGTCAATCGCGTTAACCACTCCGCCACTTCGCCTGGTGACGAGGGGCCTGGCGCTGCAAGGTACTGCAGCTGGCACACTCCCTCGCGCGTGAATCAGCGTGTCAAGCGGAGTCGAGGCCTGGCGGAACGCCGTATCACTCGGTACAT
This sequence comes from Cutaneotrichosporon sp. PK4640, assembly GCA_023630115.1. Taxonomy (NCBI): domain Eukaryota; kingdom Fungi; phylum Basidiomycota; class Tremellomycetes; order Trichosporonales; family Trichosporonaceae; genus Cutaneotrichosporon; species Cutaneotrichosporon sp. PK4640. The sequence continues at coordinate 37,635 of JAMALN010000071.1, read as the reverse complement.
CCGGGCTAACTGCCGCCGCGCTCCACAATCCACGACAAGTCGTAAGAATACATGCGTGGAACACCCAATCTCCTACCAATACATCGCCTCGGCCACCTCGGGACGGGAGAACACGGCGACGCGGTCCCGCCGCGCATCGTCCGGCACCATCCACGTCCCGTTCGCGCTGAGGGTCATGATCCGCCCGTCGCCGCGCCCGTACGCCTCCCAGAACGTCGAGAGCGCCGCGTTGCCCCTGCCCTTCCTGTCCTCTCCATTCGGATTTAGATGATACGCAAAGTTGATCCTGGCGTGAGCTCGATCTCGATGCGAACGCACCAATAGTTCAGCATCTTCTGCGCCAGGTCCAGGTCCCCCGGCCCATGCGTCGTCGTGTTCACCCCGCCCATGAGGTACGCCACGTCGTCGGCGTGCGTGAAGCCCAGGTACGCGGGATGGGAAGGGCTGGTCCGCGGGCCCGCGGCAAACACGTAGCCCCACGCCTTGCGGTTCGCGGCGAGCATCGCGCGGCTGCGGCTCGTCCACTGCGCGTCGGTGATGATCGCCGCGACCTGCTTGTATTGCGGGGGCAGGCCGAACGTCTCGTTGCCCGTGTCAAACGGCGCTCCGAGCGCAGGGTCTGCGGGGTACGCTGCAAGCACCTCCTCGAGCACGTCAGGGGGGAAGGCCGCCGAGGCGGAGAGGTAGTCGGCCGCCGACATGAGGGAGATGCTGGTGGGGATGGTGGCGTTCACGGGCGCGGTGGTGCTCGCGGGGCCTGAGCCCGTCGAGCTCGCACCCGCGGACGAGTTGGTGCTCGTGTTCTGCATCGCGCTGAGGAGCATGAATGTCCCCTCGTCGCGCATGGTCCCGCAGATGAAGGGGATCTTGGAGATATTCCCGCGCTGCAGCAGCGCATGCGGCGAGTCGGGGACGAGCTCGCCGTCGAGCGTCGGCGCCCACTCGACCTGCTTCGTGTACTGCGGCAGCGCCTTGAGCTTGGCCGAGGCGTCGAGGATCGCCTGCGCCGGCAGGCCGCGGAGGCACTCGAGGGTTGCGTCTCCACCCGCATCGCTTGACCGGGCGCTCATCCCCTGCGCTGTGCCATTTGTGGAGACATTACACCCCGCCAACCAGGCGAGCGTATCAACCGTTTGGCGCATGACCTCGGGCGGGCGCACGGGCGCAATCCCCGGCGCGCCGGACTGCATGATCGCGCCGCGGAAGAGGTCCTGGCTCGCATTGAGCATGTGGAACCCGATGGACGCGGCGCCTGCGCTCTGCCCAAACACTGTAACCTTGTCGGGGTCGCCGCCGAACCTGCAGATATTCGCCTTGACCCACTCAAGCGCGAGGCGCTGGTCCCACAGCCCGACGTTGTCATGCCCCAGCCCGAGGGCGCCAAGGCGGTAGTTGAGGGTCACGTACACGAAGGGGCGGGCAGTGCGCGCGCCGTACCGCACGAACGCGGGGGCCATCGTCAACACCCCCGAGCCGAGGTAGAACGCCCCGCCGTGGATCCACACCAGCACGGGCAGGTCCGAGCGGTTGCCCGCCGGCGCCATGATGTTGAGGCTGAGACAGTCCTCGTCCACTTTCAGGCCGTAGAAGCTCGCGCTCCCGAACTCGTTGGGTTGGACGCAGGCCGGGCCAGGCTCGGTCGCGAGCACGCTGCCGTTGTATCGCTTCGGTTGGGGGCGGGCGAAGCGCAGCGGGCCGGTGGCTGGGGTCAGCGCTTGGTAGGCGGAGGCTCACGCGGCTCAGCGTAAGGAATGCCCAAGTACATGTCCAGGCCTGAGTCGTGTGACCCAGTGATCGTGACATTTGCTCCATCCTGCTCGACGTTCACGGATACGGGTACGGCGGTGGCCGGCGGCGTGCCGTCGTCCCCTGGCGCCTGGTCGCCCTCGAGCGAGATGGAGGTCGTCGCCGATGGGGCGAGGGAGGAAACAGGTGTCGCCAGCGCAGTGGAGGTGACGGTGTGGGCGGCTGCCGTGCAGCCGAGTGCGAGGAGGGCGAGGACTTTCATGACATTGGCGCGGTGGTGAGTAGAGCGATGGTGTGAGCGGGAACGTCGAAGAGTAGGTGATCTGTCGTGACGGTCGTGAGAGCCAGAGAGCGTGTGTGACGGGGTGGGGAGGTCAAGGTTGCTTAGCGAGAGCTTGCTTCATCCGTGTGGCCCGTGTCTTATACAGACATCAACATGATGCCGTCACCGAGCCTAATCGCCCCCTCGCATACCGATACGCAGCTCCCGACACCGAAGCGACCACTGCCGTGCGTCAGGCCAGCTAACACTGTGCATAGTCTAGCTGCGCTGCCTTCTTCCGGAGCCGGGCGCACCGCCTCCGTGCCCAGAACGCCGACTCCGCTCGGAGTCGCCCGGAGCAAAGTGTTTCCGCCTCCACTCTCCGCCCACCTGCCTCTCCACACTCCGACCTCATGACATCTCGTGACGCTCGAGCACAGCCCATCAGCGCAGCGCTACGCAGATCCGAGGCTGCGCTGACTGCGCTGCTCGGCCCCGCTCTAGATCTTGGTAACCTTGTCGGGGTACGCGGCGAGCCACGCCTTCCATCCGCCCTGCAGGACAAGCGCCTTGGACGAGGTGACACCCTCCGCATCCAGCCAGTCCTGGTACCACGCGGCAGAGCGCTGCCCACGCCCGCCGGCCGCGCACGAGTTGCAGTGGAACACAACCTTGGGGATGCTGGCGTCAGCGTGGCTTGCAAGAGTCGTACTTCTTGAGGAGCTGCCCGGACGTGGGGAGGGTCTGGTACAGCGTCTGGGCGGGGAGGTTGAGCGCGCCGGGGATCATGGCGCGCGCGGCGTCGTCGTCCTGCCGTCAGCTTTGGAGAGGGGAAGACGTACGCCAATGATGTCGGTGCGGCGGACGTCGACAACCACATAGTCGACGCCCGGGGTGCCCGTGAGAGCGGCGACGTCCTGGACCGAGATCTCGGCAGGGGTGCTCTTGGGCTTGGGGAGGTTTGCATGCCAGGACATTGTGCGTGAGAAGGGTGGGGAGGAGGGAGTGGATGGAGACGAGAGGTGTCGAGATAACGAGCGAAGGCGGAGCATGGAATAACAACGAGAGTCGTGCGAGCACGCACATTGTTGCACTGCCCATTGGTGATACGTCACACGTGGTCGGTGGGGATGGGCTCGGCCGGAGCAACTCGGTTCCGCCCCCGCGTCTAGAATCTGGGTCATGACTAAACTGTCTTGCATGTCTTGCTTTTGTACGTCTCATTTCCAGCCCGCTATTACCAAGAGTGCACCTTGGTATGTGTTTGTCCACGACCTCTGGGTTTAGTCGACGTGTTGGCCATCTTGGAGCCGCAAACACACAGTGGGCTTGCGTGGTTGGCTGCGACGGCACGCAAAGAGGACAGGGGGCCGGGTCACCAGATCACCAGGCAGGTGCCCTCGCGCCCTCGCTTGCATTCCGACATACCCCTGGGGTGTCTTGCTATGTCGAACGGAGAGTGTGTAGCCAAGCTCACCATGTATCTTGCCACCCCTCTTGTTCCTGCTACCTCAACATCAACACCGCCCGCTCACTCCACCACTCCACGCCATGCCCGAGCGGCCCCCAGCATCTTTGCCCAGCGGCCATAGCGCCGCCCCGACGCTCAGCACGTTCACGTCACCACACCCACCGGCGGCATGGTGACCCTCAACCTCGGCGCTTATCGGCCCCACCCACCACTGCCGGGCATATTTCGCGTCCGCTCCCTCGCCTCCGAGGCCAGGACTTCCAGCCAAGCCTGAAGTGTGCATCCACTTCCAAGCGATACGTTCGCCGGACAATTGTGCACATCCACCTCTCGGACGGGTTGTGGCTCGCAAGGGACTTTCTGCCATGCGCTCATGCAAACCCGCTCCCCCTCTCCACTGCGAGGACTTCGTCTTCGTGCTGCATCCCCCTGTCTCCGGCGGCACGGCGCCGATTCACGAGCAGCTGCACAACGACCTGGCGACATTCGCTGGTGCGTACACTTGGCGTTGGGGCCATGATGACGTCCCACCTCCTTCGGATCCACCCTCTAGTGTCAGTGCTGGCGGATAGGGAGCTCCTCCACCGCCCCCTCCGCCCCCACCCTTGCCTACCGCGTCCACTGGGGCCCCCCTCCTGCTCCTTCCACGCCCTCCTCCCGGATCAAGCACCGCTTCCCCCTTGAGCGACGCAGCGTGGCTGGACAAGTTGCATCACCACTTCCACTACACCCGCGGTGACCACCTGCAGGTATCGGATTCTATCGCCCAACCCCGATCGCGTGAGCTGTGCGCGCCAGTGCCACACCACTGTTTCTGAAACAGTGGCCTGGGCGGGTGAGGGCGGGTCAGGTACGAGAATGTGGTGACTTCAGGAGACAACTTGTGAGACAACTTTTTAGTGTGGCACTAGTCGGGGCCTCCCCAGCTTTAACGCACCCTGACTTGTTCTGCACCCGAACAAGTCTCCGTTGCCCAAATGGCCGTGTCGTGCAGTGCAGTCTCTGCGAGCGTCGACTCCTCGATACATTACTCTCACCCCTCTGCTCAATTCGGGGGCATCGATGCATGGTGACACGTGTGGGACTTGCTTGAGCGGGCGGCGACGCGATGCCTTGTTTTGCCACCTAACTCTCGAACATGATCAAGCCCGGCAGCCCGCAGTGGCGCCCCCTCCCGTCGGCGTGGAAGACGCGCAAGCTGGCCATGCTGGCCTCGGCGCTGGTCTTCGGGCTCACCCTCCTCGCGTTCCACAGCGACGCGGCGTCCAGCGCGCTCCCCTCCACGTCCATCTTCAAGGCCGACCCGTGCCGGGGATGGGACCCACACGCGCTTGAGGAGTTCGACCCGCCCGCCTGCGTCCGCGCACAGCAGTTCCGCCAGATCGCGCGCTTCACCGCCACCCCGGAGTACGTGCCCCCCATTCCCCGCTGATCCAGATACGCGGCGCTCAAGCACGTGGGCCAGCTACGCGCGATCGACCGCATCACCGCCTGTGCCCTGGGAGTCACCGAGTGCCCCACGCGCCCGCTCATCGTGTCAGACTACGAGTTCATATCCAACCCCGAGCACAAGGCGGGCGTCGCGCACGGCGAGGAGGTCTGGGTGTCGTCGCTGGTGCGTTGGCTGCTGGCGCTGCTGATTCCAGGTTGAGGGCATCCGGCAGATGGGGTATGAGCTTCTCATCTTCGACAAGGACGAGGACCGGACGTGGAACTACACGCGCCTGCTTGACGAGTCCATGTGAGTGCGCCAGCGAGGCGCGACCGCTAAGCCAGTCACATGTATTTCACAGACGCGAACCACGCCTTCCGCTGCTTCCACAATCCCCACTGTGTGCGCCCGGAGGACTACGTGCGCCCCGCCACACACGCGATCGAGGCGAAGGAGGGGCAAGAGGGCGTCCTCCCCGCATGGCGCATTTTCGGGCTCAACTTTGTGGGTACTGCGTGCGCCGCCCTGACGCCGTGCAGTGGGGTGCGCGCCCGAACGCGTACAACGCAATCTTCCTCGACACGGCCAAGCACTGGGGCATCAACGGGGACGACGGGCACGAGGAGTGGTCGCACCACGTCCTGGGAACCAAGTGGCAGATCGTGTGCGTTTCGGGAACCGGCTGAAGCTGACCCCAGCCCCTTCGCGTATCCGGGACACACAAACGTGCCCATGACCATTGAGCAGGCGTGTCTCCAGACACCCGTCGTGCCGTACACGGAACGGGATGATAGCATCCTCATCCTCGCGAAGCATGCGCGTGCGTATCAGCCCGGGATCCGCTGACCCCAGCTTACCTCCGCGGAGGGATCATCAAGGGGATTGCGACGGCATGGGACGAGATCGTCCAAGCGATGAAAGGCCGGGGCGTCGACCTGGTGCTCACCGCGAACCCCGACCCGAACCACCCCTTCCCGGAGGGCATGGTATCGCACGGGTGGCAGTCGCCGGCCGCGTATCGCCGCATTGCCGGGCGCTCGCGCGCCATGCTGGGCATCGGGATGCCGAGCATCTCGCCGAGCCCGTACGAGGCTCTGTGTGCGGGCGTGCCCGTCGTGCTCCCCAAGAACGGGAACCACTCGGCGAGCGGGTGGGACATGTTCCAGCCGTGAGTCGCTGCATAGCGTGTGCAGGCTGACATTAGCACGTGGTTCCAGCATGGGCCGCTGCAGGCGCTTGAGCCGCCATACGTCTACTCGTACGACGCGAGCGATCCGCAGGACCTCATCGACAAGCTGACGGAGGCGGTGGATACCCCGATCGAGCCTTTGTGAGTGCTGCTGCTATCGAGCTGACACCAGCATCCCACCCGACATGACGGCCAAGGCTGTGTTCGCCCGCGTCAGGGAGGTCATCGGCCGCGACTGGGAGGCCGAGTATCACGCTGTGCGGGCGGCCAACGGCGGCCGCAACCCCGCTTACAAGCCCATCCAGTGGGAGAAGTGCTGGGAGCGGGGTGTTTGCGACCCGGCCGTACTCAGCCACCGGCCTTGAGAGGAGAGTGGATCATTAGATCTTCGTGAGAGCGACTGATGAAGTGCATCTGGGTTGTAACACGCTGTCCATCGCATATCGGGCGCGATCCCCTGGGTCAACTACAAAACTTACGAGTGCACTAGCTTGGACAATGGAGTCAACTCCCCGGATCCTGATCCATCGCGAGACTACTTGAGCTTGTTGAACGCCTCGACGGCGGCCTCGGCCGTGACGGTCGCACTGGCCGGGTTGGCGCCCGTCACGAGGCGCCCGTCGGTCTGGGTGAACGCGTCCCACGGCCCCGGCGGCGAGACGTACTGCGCGCCGAGGCTAGCAGCCGACGCCTCGATCGTGGGCCGGTGCCAGCTCTTGATGGTGTCGAGCACGCCCTCCTCCTCCTCGCCCTTGGTCGTGAAGCCAGTGACCTTGCGACCCTGGATGATCGGCGTCCCGTGCCCATCGACGACCCCGCTAAAAATCGCGCCCCCGTGGCACACGGCGGACACGATCCCGCCCTCCTCCCACACGGCCGAGGCGACGCTCTGCAGCCCCCGCGCCTCGGGGTAGTCGATGAGGCTGGCGTGCCCCGCGGACGCGAAGAAGATGCCGTAGTCCTGCGGCTTGACGTCGTGCGGCGTGAGGAGCTTGTCGAGCTTGCGGCGGAACTCGGAGTTCTTGTCCTCGTAGACCTTGCGCTCCTCGGGCTTGAGCCAGTCGTCGGTCGTACTCAGCCAGTCGGGGGAGTAGGAGCCCGTCTCAGAGGCCAGGTCGACCTCGAAGCCGGCCGCGCGGAAGACCTCGAAGGGGTGCAGCGCCTCGGTGATGAAGAGGCCCGTCTCCTTGCCCTCGGGGTAGAGGGGGGCGTGGGCCGACGTGACGGCGATGAGTGCACGCTTGGGGGGAGGCATGTTGCGGTGACGAGGTGATGCGGGTGCTGCCTCGCCGCTGCTGGAGCTTTAAATGCGCATTCATGGTGCATTCATGGTGCATTCATAGCGACGGCTGACGTCAAGTGGTGGGAAAGTCTGGCTGACTTGGTTACTGCCCTTGGAAGAACGTCATGTCAGTGCGCTCAGTGCGAAGGAGCCGAACATTCCACGTGCGGAACCCGATCGGCTCGCGACTCATGGGAACTCAGGGTCAGTCACCCAGCTGTGTGATGGGAATCGTGCATTCCAGCTTCAGCGACGTGTCACGGGACTGCGGCCCATGGCTGTCGCAGTGTAAGCATCTTGCCAGCTGCCAGAGCGATTGACTGCATGGCTGGGACCTCAACTTTGTGAAGCACGGGGTCTTGGTTGATGCTGGGTGTAGCTCTCGATTCAGTGGTCGTGCGCCGTGGAGGCGTGTCTCACTGGCAGATCTGAGGGTCTGCCGGTCTGCCGGCGTGCGAGCTGCGAGCTGCAAGAACGTCGCCAAACACCTACACACCCTGCACTGTAACTGCCACTCGCGTGCCTACTCGGCGCTAGTACGAACCCAGCTCTGCATGTCAGTTGCTTAGATGTCTATCGTACATGAGCTTGTCCGGTAATACTCTGTACCCCCATCCATATCGTCTGGCTGCCTCCCTTACACGTCACCAGATACAGGTCACCAGATAGCAGGGCCTTGCTCAGCCTCTGCCGGACTAAAGCCCCAACCACGGCCTCTTGTACCTGCAATCGCTCACAATGCATGTTGCTTCTGGCCTGTCCGAGGTCGGCGTTGACACCAGAGTTCGCAGCGAGGGTGACGTCAGGGAGCTTGGTCAATGGCTTCAGGCATACCCGCGATGGGCTCGGCGCCCGGGGTCCCACGGCCATGCCCACTTCGTTATGTGTCCGCCAGCGCCCGTTGCGAACCATTCCACGGTGGTTGAATGAGAAGCGCGTGTGATCATGGGGACGGCTTATGAGGCGGGGAGGGGCCGCTGGCTGACACAGCCAAGTTCATTAGCGCCAATCAGTCCAAGTCGCCGAGTTGCCGAGCTGCGGCCATGTTCCGCGGGTGACCTCCGTGGCGGACCCGTGGCGGTGGGCATGTGACTGATCGTAACCGGGTCAGGAGAGCATCGGAGCAGAGCCAGCCCAGCTGCATCGCGGGCCCGCCGATGCCCGGCATGCCCGGCACGCGCGATCACTGGTGTCACGTGTAGTCTGCTGCGCCGGCAAGGCATGCTGGTCGGCATTCGGGCGAAGCGAAGCGTTGAGCATCCCATGGCCCACGCGAGCCCTCCTACTTATACTACGGGCGCTCAGCGGTTCCCACCACCTGTAGAACACTTGCAACCATGGGCACTCTGGGTAACAAGACGACCAACATCAAGTACCTCGACGAGTACGAGGACAAGCACAACTACCGTGCGATCCAGGCGCCCGACACCAAGACGCTCGAGTTTGAGCCGCTCAAGCCCGCGCCGAGCGACGATGCGTTCTGCAAGGTGTCCCTGGTCAAGAATGCCGACCTGACGATGGGGCTGAGCATCTTCCTGCGCACGAGCGACACGGACGCTCAGATCACGCTCCCCGTGTACACCTTCCTGCTCGAGGTAAGCCGCCGGCCGCCCAGAGCTGACGGGTAGCACGCGGGGAGTGGGCGGCGCGTGGCTTTCGACCTCGGCCTCAAGCCCAAGCTCGAGGACTTCTCGCCCTTCACCCAGATGATCATCAAGGACATCCCCATTACGTGGCCGCGCGCCACCGTGCCCGAGGTCTTTGCCGATCACGGCGTCGACGCCAAGACTGTCGAGGCCGTGATTCTCAGCCATGTGCACTTTGACCACATTGGCGACATTAGCCAGTTCCCGACGTCGACCAAGCTCATCGTCGGCCCCAACACGGGCAAGGCCGCGCTCCCCGGCTACCCGAGCTACCAGGACTCGTCGGTGCTCGACTCGGACCTGCCGTTCGGCAGCGAGCGCGAGGTCGAGGAGCTCAGCGACAAGTCGCCGTGGGTCCGCTGCGGTGCCTTCCCCGAAGCCATCGACTACTTTAGCGACGGCTCGCTCTACATCCTCAACGCGTACGGACACATGGTCGGCCACATCGCCGCGCTCGTCCGCACCTCCACCAAGCCGGACACGTACATGCTCCTCGCGGGCGACTCTGCTCACGTCCGCGGCCTGTACTCGTGTTGCGCAGGGTGCACGGTCCCGTCCTTCCGTGCCGGGCTGTACCCCGCCGCCAACGGCCTCTCGCCGCAGGAGGTCAAGCGCGGCGGCCTCCTCGCCATCCACTACGACCTGCCCGCCGCGTACCTCAACATGGCGCGCATGGGGCGCATGGAGGAGGAGGAGAACGTGTGTGTCATCCTCGCACACGACCTCGAGTGGAAGAAGATCATCGACAGAGAGCAGGGCGGCGAGGACTGGGAATGGGTGGAGGTGGGTGACTGGCACGCGAAGGGCAGGAAGAAGGAGGTCCAGCGCGAGCTGGTGTACAAGCCTGGAGAGGTTAAGGATGCTGACGGGATCTGAGGGCGAGCGTTGTACATCGGAAGTCGAATGCAATCTTGTCACGTTTCGCTGACGGGCGAACCGCTACTGCTCCGGGGCCTCTGTCGACACAGCGACTATGATACACAGATACATGCTGGCCAGCGGCCGCTATGACGAGTGCGAGATGGCGAGTCGCTCCTCGAGCTCGCTAGGACCCTCGAACATCTTGCGGGCGTCGATGAACCATGTCGCCGCGCACATGATCCACACGATGCCGACGACAAGCACGACCCAGTTCATCGTGCTCCCGGTCGGCACAGGGATGGCAGGGGGAAACATAAACGTGACCGACGTGACGAGGAGGAAGACAAGCGCGCCGAGGTTGACGGGGCCTGGTGTGAGCGGTGTCGCGGGGGCACTCACGGCGGAACTTTCCCAGCGACCAGCGCGCGTTGTGGTTGTACCCCTCGAGCGCGGCCTGGCCACGGATGAAGATGAGGAGGACTGCGTCAGCGAGGCGTAAGGGAGACGTACTGGGGACAAAGTACGAGATCTGGAGGAGAACCACGGACGACGAGAGGATGGCGTTGCTCGCGATAGACGACCCGAGGTCTGCGTCAGCTCGGCAACGGTCGACGCACTGATGAGCCCGAAGACGATGACCCAGAACGTGCAGAAGCAGATGCTCTGCACGGGGACCTTGAGGCGGGGGTGCACGGGAGCGAGGAAGCGCGAGACGTGCCCGAGGCCGCGGTCGCGCGCGATAGCGAGGAGCATGCGGCTCGAGATGGTGATGAGCACCTGCTGCACCAGCACAAACGCCATGAGGTTGAACATGATGAGGCACGTCGCGCCGACCTTGCTCCGAGTCGCCTGGTAGTAGATTGTGAGGAGGGGCCCCGTCGCCGTCGCCTCGAGCACCTCCTCAAAGCTGCTCAGGCAGAAGAGGAGGACGATCATGAACACCCAGCTGGTGCCAGCGCCCATGAGCACGGCGCTGACCATGACGCGCGGCGCATTGGTCGCGGGGCTCGGCATCTCCTCGATCATGTGCGTGGCGGCGTCGAACCCCGTCAGCCCGAACACGGACTGCAGGAGGCCGAGGATGAAGGCCATGCCGTCCGGCCACCCCGTCTCGTTCGTCCACTTTGCAAACACCTCCTTTGGGGACTGGTAGTTGCCGCGCGCACAGACGAGGCACACGATCACCACCGTGACGATGCCGCACATGCTCCACATGCCCGCGCCACGGTCGATGTGCGGCAGCGCGCGCACGCTGAACACGTTGAGCAGGAACGCCTGCAGCACAATCCCGATGTACAGCAGGAACTGGTGCCACGGGCGCGCCTCGTAGCTCGGGTGCCAGAGGGTGATGATGCCCGTGATCATGGCGGCGCCGAGGCTTGCCGCCGTGGCGGAGAGGGCGACCCAGCCCGCCGTCGCCATCCACCCCGTGAAGAACGACAGGCCGACCTTGAACCGCCGCGGCGCGATGATGTCTTGAAGTCAGCCCTACCTGAAGCAGACTCACAGGCCCAGTCGTACTGTCCCCCGCTCATGGGGTACGAGTGGCAGATCTCGGCGAGCGAGAGCACCATGAGCAACGTCCCCGCCGCCGAGGTGAGGAGGCCCCAGATCATCGACACGCTCCCGCCCGACGGGAGCACGAGCCCCAGCCTGGCGTCAGCGGTGCCGCGGCAGGACCCACGATCCCGACATCGCGCTCCAGCTGTTGAGCAGCGTGAACGCCAGCCCGAGGCTCGAGAGGAACGAGAAGTTGCGCTCGAGCGCCACCTCCTCCACCACGGGGTGGACCTCGTGCCGCGACAGGTCCTTGTCGGCCCATTTGTGGACCAGCCCAGACTCGGGGGCGAACTGTTGGTCGTGTGCGGTCGATGCCTTCTCCATGGCGAGATGTGTCAGCCAAGCGGGGCTGCCCCGTACTTTATGAAGGCGCTGGCATCGCGAGTGGGGATGTTGCAAATGGCGCCGGAGAAGTGCCTCAGCTCCAAGGTTAGTTCCAGCAGTCGCGACTGGAAGCGACAGCCGATGACGTTGATCTATTATCGTGGTATATCCGGAGGCGGCGGGGGAGGGGCTTGATATTTCTGGTCTCGCTTGCACTAACTTGGGCTCCACAGCGCCCCAGTGCATGCCCCGGCGCTCTGCAAGTCATGCATGTGTCGCCAGTGTCGCCAGTCGGATAGATCCGACCCTGCGGTGTACTATTTCCAAACCATCTGCACCGATCTGACCTTCTGTCTAGAAATCTGACCTTCTGGAGATCTGGGGCGCACGCCGTGCCTCGAACCCACATGCTCCGATCACGGAAGGATCGGACCGATCTGTCTTTCCTGGGTCGTGCGAGCGTGTGGGGTTGTTGTTGGTGGCGTACGGATCCCCACGGTGTATGCCAATCTTGTAAGCACGCTGGTCTCAGGTGGCCGCGTAGCCGGAATCCAAGACTGGTCATCCATCTATTCGTTATGTGAATCACTACAATTGCCCTTGCCCCTTACAGCTTCGCCTTCGCCTTCTCCGCCTCGAGCTCCTTCTGCGCCTGCACACGCAGGTCCTTGCGCAGAATCTTGCCCGAGGGCGACTTGGGAATGGCGTCGAGCACGACAACACCGCCACGGAGACGCTTGTGCTGCGCGACACGCTCGCGCACCCACTCGCCGACCTCCTTCTCGACGCGCGCCTTGTCCTTCTCGTTCTTGATGAGCCCAGGCTTGGCGACGACGTAGGCACGCGGCAGCTCAGTCGCCTGCGAGTCGTCCCACACACCGACGACACCGGCATCCATGAGCTGCGGGTGCTCGAGGAGAAGCGCCTCGAGCTCGGCAGGCGGCACCTGGAAGCCCTTGTACTTGATGAGCTCCTTGACGCGGTCGACGATCCAGTACCACCCTTCGTCGTCGCGGACGCCGACGTCGCCCGTCTTGAACCACTTGCCGTCCATAGTCTTCTTCGTCGCCTCGGGGTTGTTGTGGTAGCCCGTCATGACGGAGGGGCCGGCGACCCAGAGCTCGCCGCGCTCGCCCTCGGGCACGTCCTTGCCGTCGTCGCCGACCAGGCGAAGCTCGTACGAGGGAATGAGACGCCCGACGGAGCCCTTGCGGTTCTTGCCGTTCTTGTCCGGCTTGGCGGCGTCCTCGGCCTTGCAGTAGGTGATCGCGGGCGACGTCTCGGTGAGGCCCCAGCCCTGCGCAATCTGGCAGTGGGGGAACTTCTTCTCGAACGCGGCAGCCAGCTCGCCCGACAGGGGCGCAGCGCCCGACTGCAGTGTCTTGAGCGAAGTGAGATTGAACTTGGCCGTGTTCTGCGAGTGCACGAGCACAAGGAGGATGGGCGGGACGACAATACCGTAGGTGATGTTGTACTGCGGGTCAGCGCGCGGTCGGTAGTCTGGCTCACCTTCTGGATGCCCTCAAGGACGGCAAGCTCGTCGAAGCGGGGGAAGACGACCACGGGCACACCCGTGGTGAGGGGCTGGTGGACCAGAGCCATGAGGCCAAAGATGTGGCTCATGGGCAAGACGCCAAGAATGGCGTCCGTGCCCGGGTGCAGGTCCGGGTAACAGGGCGTGATGCACTGGATCTGGCTGGTCATGTTGTAGTGCGAGCTCATGACACCCTTGGGCAGGCCGGTCGTGCCGGACGAGTAGCACAGCCAGGCGGTGGAGTCGGCCTCGTCGCCGTCAAACTGCTCAGGGCGGCGGGGGCAGTCCATGACCTCGTAGATGGAGCGGTACTTGCCCGAGCCGCTGAGGAGGATGATGTGCTCGTCCTTGAGGCCGTTCTTGAAGAGCGGACGCGCCTCCTCGAGGACAGGGAGGAGCAAGGGCGAGAGGAGGATGGCCTTGGAGCCCGAGTCGTTGAACTGGTGTGCAAGCTCCTTGGGGCCGTACGCGACGTTGGCAGGCGAGACGGTCACGCCGGCAGCCTGGAGGCCCCAGGCGCCGACAATCCAGTCGAGGCTGTTGGGACCGAAGAGGAGGGCCACGTCGCCGCGCTTGACGTCGCGCTTCTTGAGGCCGCAGGCGAGGCGCTTGGCACTCTCCTCGAGCTCGCCGCGCTTGAGCTTGCGCCCTGTCATGCCGTCGATGTACGAGACGAGCTCGGGGTTGCGCGCCTCCTTGGGGATGGGGCTGTCGCCCGCCTCCTGCGGGAACAGGTAGCGGAAGACGTCGATGCGCGGGAGCTCGGGCTGGGCGACGTCCGAGGTGTAGATCGTCATGATGGGCGGAAAGTGGGGAAAGGAGGGTGGGGAAAGAGAATGAAGATGTGTGTGTGGGTAGTGCTCTTGTACGCCAAGAGTTTGTGACGAGGAGGAGGTCGAAGCACAAGGAAGTCTTTGCTTTAAATGTCAAGCGACAGAGTGTCTTTGCACAAGGACTACTGCAGAATGGAGTTGGCATGATGAGCAGAGACATGGGTCCATCCCGCACACCGGCAACTTGGGGTGGTTAACCGAGATGGGTCCGTGGCGCGTGGCCGAAGAGAGTGTGGCGACGGTTATTGGCTGTGGCTTGTGCCGGTGCCTCTTCGGTCACCGATCACCACATCTCATCAACGCTCCACAACTTTCCACCAGAGTGGTGCGGAGAGATGCGGCACCCCTCATCGAGCGCGGCGCCGCTCACGCGATGTGGGTGATTCAGATGAGTCCGAGAGCATCCGACGCCGAGGCACGATTGTTCCCCAATCCCCAAAGTCGGCATGGGCCGGCCCAAGCTGGTGAGCACGAAAACTCTGTCCTAGACGCATACCGTTCAACTTCTGACCGAAAAGGAGCAGCTTCACGCCCCAAGCACACGTCTTCCCCACTTCAATCATTTCCCACTTCAATCAATAACATTATTGCTTCAGACTTCAGATACGCTTGAGCAACGCTTGAGCAAAGGGGCCAGCGTCTCGACCAGCACCCTGGCATTCTCCTGCGTCTCCTCCTCGTTCTCCCCAGTCTCCAGCTCTCCCACCTCGACGCCGACGACCTCGGCCACCTCAGCGATGGCGGCCACGGCAGCGCCCAACTCCTGCAGACTGAGGCCATGGGGGACCTTGTAGTCGGTGGGCATCTCCCCCGGGCTTAGCACATCACAGTCGATGTGCACGTACACCTTGCGCCCCGCCACGGCCCGCCCGAGCTCCTCGACCATTCCGGGTCCGGGCGCGACGAGGCGGACGCGCTCCCCGTCGATAACCCCCGTCTCGGTAGGGTCGATGTCGCGCGTGCCGACGAGCACGGCGGCCTTGACCCCCGCGCCGAGGCCCGAGTCCCACAGCCCCAGCGACCCGCTGAGCGCCATGCCGCCCAGGTATCCCGTCTCGCTGTTCTGCGGCGTGTTGAGGTCGGCGTGCGCGTCGAACCAGACGACCAGCGCGTCATGGTGGCGCGCTATGACGGGGAGGGTGGCCAGGGCCGGCGCGCAGCGCGAGCACGCGGTCACGGGGCGCTTGTTGATGCACAGGGCGTGGTCGAGGGCCTGTGAGAGGTCTTTGAGGGCTGGGAGGGCATAGGCCAGCTCGGCGTCCCAGTTCGAGGGGTGGCTCGGCGAGGGCGAGCCCACTTTGGTTGGCAGTACGCCGAGGTACGCGGAGAGGGCGGCTGCAAGGTAGGGAGATGCGGCCATGGCCTTGTCGTTGTGGTCGCCCGCACGCGCGGCATAGTGAATGAGACCGGTTGACATGGTGGGCGTGGAGGAGGGAAAGAGGCCGGTGTCGGAGGCGTCAGATATGATATGACCGTGAGGCGAGTTGAACGTTGAGTCGATTGATGGGACCGACGGGAGCCGGCGCATCCTCCTCCATCACGAGCATCCGTCCGAAGCAACGGGCACATGCATTCATTCCACACCAGCATCTCAGCATGCATTCCAAGCAGACGTATGCATGCCAAGCTACTTGAACAATGGGGCGAGCGTCTCCACAAGGACCCTGGCGCAGGCCTTTGTCTCCTCCTCCGTCTCTCCAGTCTCGAGCTCAGCCACCTCCACCCCCACCACCTCAGCGACCTCCGCAATCGCCGCCGCCGCCTCGCCGAGTTCCGCGAGGCTGATCCCACACGGCACCTTATAGTTCGTAGGCACCTGCCCGGGCGAGAGGACGTCGCAGTCAAGATGGACATAGACCTTGCGTCCAGCCACGGCGGCCTTGACTCCCTCCACGAGCTCGGGGCCGGGGGGCACGTACCACACGCGCTCGCCGTCGATGAGCGGCGTCTCGGCGGCGTCAAAGTCCCGCGTGCCGGCCAGCACGGCGGCCTTGACCCCACTCCCCAGGCCTGAGTCCCATAGCCCGAGGGCGCCCGCGAGCGCCATGCCCCCGATGTGCCCGCTGCCGCTCGTGGAGGGCGTGTTGAGGTCGCAGTGCGCGTCGAAGTAGACAACCAGCAAGTCGGGCACGTGTCGCGCCATGACTGGCAGCGTTGCCAGCGCCACTGCGCACCGCGAGAGGACCGTCACTGGGCGCTGGCCCTCGTTTAGGGCTAAGTCGAGTACGGCGGCGACAGCTTGCAGGTCTGGTAGGGCTAGGACGAGCTCGGCGTCCCAGTTTAGTGGGCCGCTGGGGGACGGAGCACCGATCACGGTTGGTGAGGCGCTGAGGTGGGAAGCGAGGGCTGTGGCCAGGTACGGCGAGGCAGCCATCGCGCGGTCGTTGTGGTCGCCTGCCCGGGCGGCGTAATGAAGCAGCGCAAAGCTGGACATAACGATGCTGGGGTGAGGAGGAGAGAAGTTCCGGTGCTGTATATGTTTTGGTGACATCCGAGTCAGATGTGAGTCGTTCGCGGGTCGCGGTAACCGACGAGACCCACTCGCTCAATGTAGGTTGCCGATACGCCGGATTACATTCCACAAGCCTAACCTCGGTTCCAAGCAGCGCCAGACTACCAATGCATGCCTACGCCCTACGGCAGCGGGTGCCCCTCGATCCCAAGCTTCTTCAGCTCCTCCACACGCCCAGGCAGCTTCAGCAGGAAGTCGCTGTAGCTGTCGCGCTTGTCACCGTAGTACGCGACGTCCGCGAGTGCGATGAGACGCGGGAAGGCCATGTACCACAGATGCTCCGGGTTGGGGATGTACTCGGCCCACAGCTGCGCCTGCGTGCCAACGACGAGGTCACGGTTCTCGTCCGGGACGCCCTTGTACGGGTCGAAGGCATAGACCTGCTCGAGCGTCGCGCCCGGCCCGATCGACAGCGGTTCGTCCTCCTCCGGGCCCTGCGCATAGTCAAAGTACAGGAGGCTCGGGGCCTGGACGACAGGGATGCCGGCCTTGGTCGCGCGCTCGGCGGCGTGCGTCCAGTCCCGCCACGCCATGACGACGACGCCGTCCGGCGCGCCGCCGTCGAGGATCTCATCCCACCCCACGAGCTTGCGCCCCTTGGAGGTCAGGAACGCCGCCATCTCGCTCGTAAACCACGCCTGCAGCTCGTGGTAGCTGTCGAGGTGGTCTGGGTCCAGGCCCATGTCCTTGACCTGCTTGCGGGCGGTGGGTGACGCAGCCCACTCCTCCTTGGGGCACTCGTCGCCGCCGATGTGGACATACGGCGCGTCGAACACGTCGCAGATCTCCCCGAGGACGTCCTTGGCGAACTGGAGGCCCGGCTCGTCGACGCGCATCACCTCGGGAAAGATGCCCCAGCTGACCGCGACGTCTTGCAGCGTGCCGTTGTACCCGAGCTCGGGGTACGCGGCCCGAGCGGCGCGCATGTGCCCCGGCATATCGATCTCGGGGACAATGGTGACGCCCTTGCTCTTGGCGAAGGCGACAAGCTCGCGCAGCTCGGCCTGGGTGTAGAACCCGCCGTGTTCCTTGTCGTCGTACTGGTTGAGGTAGTTCTCGGGGTGCAGGTCGCGGCGGCCGTATTTGCCCGGGCGGCCGACGACCGTCTTGGCACGCTGCGACGCGTGCGAGGTGAGCTTCGGCCACTTGAGGGACTCGAAGCGCCAGCCCTGGTCATCGCTGAGGTGCAGATGTAGGACGTTCATCTTGAGGAGCGCCAGGGCCTCGACCATGCGCCGCACCTCGGGGAGCGGGAGGAAGTGCCGGCTCACGTCGAGCATCACGCCTCGGTACGGCAGAGCGCCGTCGTCGGGAGGGAGGAGGCAGGCGGGCATGGTGATGGGCTTGATCCGTGTGAGGAGGGGTGAGTTGAAGTGCTACCTGTGAGTTGTGGGAGAACGGGGTGACAGATCGGCAGCTTAAGATGTCCACGTCCGGCCCACCTCCACCGGTGTTACGGCGAGGTCGCCGAGACGACACACGGCATCTACCGGCCAACCCACCGGCCAAAGAGGACGCCAGCGATACGACGGGGATCTAGCTGAACGCTGATCGCAGTTCATCTGAGATTGCAGTGTTGTATGCATGCTGCAGTGCTCAGAACGTAAGAGCGGAAGCGGAATTGTGGGTGGATCAGCATTCCCGGCCACCCCGTGGGGTAGACGAGTCGGTACTCGGGAAGTTGGCTCCGTGGTCGCCACCCGACTCCACTTTGATATCCGCATTCTTGACTCAGCTCATACTTTGCTCGTGCTCTGTTCTCTCGACTCAACTTAAAAAGGACTCCAGGTGTTCGGCTAGCGGGGATACCTATTCACCATGGACGACGCCATAGCGCTGCAGGAGGACGAGCTCACTGCTCTCGACGTGAGCCCACCCATTACTGAGCTGACTCCAGTCCATCTACCCCGGCCTTGTCGAGAGTAAACGCAGCGGCGACGGGCACGCCCTGGACCTTCGCGTGCCCATCACACTGGCGCACGCAACCTCGACTCAATTGAGGGCGTACCGCTCCTCGGCTTCGTCCACAGCCGACCTGCGGTTGACCCACCTTCCTCCGCTGTTGGCGGTGGTCATCCTTCCCCCCAACTACCCACTGTTGGAGCCGCCACGAGTTATGAGCCTCCGTGCCCCGATCCCGGAGGGTTCGGGGGCGTGGCTGGCCAACCCAGTCCTGTCGATGGCACAGGAGCGGTTGGGCGAGCTGTGGATGGACGAGGCGGCCGGCGGCGAGGGGTTGGGCGTGCTGTGGAGCTGGTGGGAGTGGTTGGGCAGTGGCGAGTTTTTGACCGCCGCTGGTCTGCTGGTCGACGACACTCTGACGTGAGTGACCGAGATGTGGTAGAGACTGACAGCAGGCTCTCGGCACCGCCCCGCTTACCTCCTTCCACCTTCCACCTGCTTCTCAAGGCGCACGATGCGGCTGTCGCGCGCGCCGACTTCGAGGGGACCGCGTTCCCGTGCGCCATCTGCTTCGAGAATCGCAAGGGCAAGCAGAGTGTGCAGCTGCCCAAGTGCAAGTGCATCTTGTGAGTGGCAATGGGAGCACAGAGTCTGACTTCAGTTGCTTTTCGTGCTTGAGCTCGTTTTGGGAACTCGCCATCACTGAGGGGACGCTCGAGAACGTTGCTTGCCCGAGCGTCGGCTGTGTCAAGGCACGTGCACACGAGAAGGTGGACCACGCGGCCGGGGCATTCGCAGAACAGCGAGCAGACGGCATAGGGCACGAGGTCGTTGCGTCTGTCGTTGGCGAGGAGATGGCGGTCAGGTGGCAGATGCTGAGCGAAAAGCGACTCGTGGACTCCAGTGGGTATCGCTCGCCTGGCTTACGCTGACGCAGATCCCGACTACACATTCTGCCCGCGAAAGGAGTGCCAAGCCGCCGTACCTCCAGGACTGCCCACCACTGCCTCTTCAGCTCCCACCCCGAAGGCCCACGCCCAGGCCAAAGTGATCCGGCTCGACATTCGCTCATCCCAAGCCGAGTGCGCGGACGACAAGCCTACGTTAAGGCGAGAGTTGAACCCGGAAGAGGCAGAAGCCAAGTGGGCCAACTGCCGCAGGTGCCCAAAGTGCCACTACACGTTCTGTCTCGTGTGTCGTGCCGTCTGGCATGGCGTGCACACGCCCTGCGAGTTCAGCGACGTCGCCGCGGTCGTGAAGGAGTACCTTGAGGGCGACGACGAGGTGCGCGCGAGCATGGAGAAGCGCCTTGGCCCCAAGGGCTCAGAGGCTCTGCACGCCCTCATCCGCGAGCATGAGCGCGAGGCCATGTTCCGGGACTGGGTGAGCAACAACGCCGCGACATGTCCCAAGTGCGGCGCGAACATTCAGAAGAGGTGAGCTCGTGAGATGGGTGATCAGCTAACGGTAGCGAGGGCTGCAACCACATGAAATGTCCGTTTTGTGCCGCGCACTTCTGCTACCGGTGCCAGCAGCAGATCAGCGCGAGCGACCCCTACAAACACTACCGCGAGAGTACGACGTGCACGGGCAAGTTGTTCGACTACGACCCCGCAGCGGATGGCGACTGGATACCCATGGACGCGTGGGATTTTTAGAGGCGGGAGGAGGCGGCGGACATCACGCCACTCTTGGAGAATCATTGACGCGTGGCATGTGCGATTACCTATGTACAACTAGCCCAGCAGCGCGCACGCTGTGGCTCTAGCCACATTACCCTTTCTATGAACGCTATTGCGCTGATCGTTCAACAACCAAGACCCCTAACCCCACTCCACTCTAACGTCCCACTTCCCAAGCCAACCCCGCTCACCACTCTTAAACCCTCCCTCTCCCACTCCTCCTGTCACTCCCGTGGTGCGTTACAGGATGTAGCGGAAGCGCAGCTTGACGAGCTCGGCCTCGTCAATGGGCGCGCCGGCAGCGAGGGACTCGCGCTCCTCGACGTCGAGCTTGCGGTTCTCGCGGCGGATGAGGAAGTTGAGCGTGATGGCGCAGAGGATGGAGGACGCGCACATGGCCATCGAGAGACCAAAGCCGATGGGGTAGTGTGGCGCCTCACGGCCGAGGTACGAGTTGGTGCCGATGGCGGTGGCGAGCGACGCGATCGTGAGCTGGAACGCCATCGAGATGTTGCGCTTGCCCTTGCTCTCCGAGTTGTTCGAGTTCCACGCCAGCGTGCCGGGGAAGGACATGTAGATGCCCGACATGAGGATCATGCAGCCGGCGTAGCGGGCGCCGGGGTTGCGGTCCTTGGGGAGGACGTAGAGGAGGATGAGGCCGACGAGGGCGCCGGTGAAGCCGACGACGATCATGTGCGAGCGCACCTGCTTGCGGTCGGAGTAGATGCCCGAGGCGAGAGTAAAGATACACGCGCTGGCGTAGACGGGGACGGTCATGAGCTGGGCAATCTCGGCCTTGTAGCCCATCTGCACGAGAATCGAGGGGAGGTTGTACGAGAAGCCAAAGGTGACAATGTTGACCGAGGACGAGAGCCAGGTGCACATCCAGACCTTGTAGTCGGTGGCGACGTCCTTGAGGTACTTCCACTGGAAGTGGGAGTGGCCGTCGTTGCCCTCTGCCGAGTTGTTGGCGAGGATGGCGTCCTTCTCGGAGCGGGTAAGCCACTTGGAGCTCTCGGGGTCGTTGGCTGATGTCAGCCGACGAATACACTTCGGGCTTACGGAGGAAGATGAGGATGAGCGAGGAGAGCACGACGGTCGCGATACCCTCGAGGATGAAGATCCAGCGCCAGGACTCGAGGCCGCCCGCGCCGTCCATGTAGTGGATGCCGTAGGCAAGGAGGCCCGAGAAGGCGCCGCTGAACACGCCGATGACGTAGAACGCCGTGATGCGCGTCTGGAACTGCAGGCGCGGGTACCAGTTACCGACGAGGACGAGGGCGGAGGGGAAGAAGGACGCCTCGGTGATGCCGAGGAAGACGCGGGCGGCGATGGCGCCGCCGTAGTTCTGCACGAAGCCCGAGCAGGTCATGACAATGCCCCACGCGCAGCAGATGGACGCGATCCAGTACTTGGGCTTTACGTAAGACAGGATGATGCCTCCGGGCACTTCCATACCACCGTAGGTCTGGTGTCAGCCTCCTGCGTCTCCCGCCACTCACGAAGAAGAAGACGGTCACGAGCATGTTGTACTGGGCCGGGGAGAGGCCGAGGTCCTCCTTGATGCCGAAGATGGAGGCGTTGGCGAGCGACCCGCGGTCGAGGTACGAGAAGAGATAGAGGATGGCGAGGGGCGGGATGAGGCGGTAGTCGACTTTGCGGAGGGCGCGCTGGAGCTCGGCGTTTGTCCGCGGGTCGTCCGCGAGCGCGGGCACGGTCTGCACGACGCCCTTCTCGGACAGCTCGTTCTCGAACAGCTCGGGCATCGACGAGTTCTTGCTGGAAGCCATGGCCGTGGTCATGCCGGATGGATGGGGATGGGGGTGTTCCTGCTCCGGCGAGTGTATTTAAGCATCTCTCTGCACCTGCCCACCGCCTGTGTGCCAAGGCGGCCCTGCTCCGTCTGTCTCGCGGGTCGCGGGGACGTTATCTCGTCCGAGTTAGATCGTGCCCTTTGTCTTGCAGGTCCCTGAGGTGGGGTGTGCCGGCAGAAGAACCGTCGCCGCTTGGCCCAGTGTCACTGCGCCAGTGCAGTATACGGTTTAGACGCCATACGCACCCAGTCTATCACATGATGTCGGACGCGTATCGCACGCCCGACCTGACAGATATGCATTACCCGCGTACAGTGCATGCATGCTGATAACGGCGCTTCCACAGATCTGGGTCAAGGCCGATGCGACAAGACCGTCGGAGGCTGACGAGAGCCAGCGATTGGTCGGGCGCGTTCTCGCGGGTCTGTCGGAACTGTGGCGGCGATGGTTACGACACTGTCTGTGCCCGGCGGCAAAGGGGACCACCGTGCACCGGAATGCCTAGGCCCGTGGCTCTGATTGCGAACCGCAACGCTGCCGTTGGGCGGGGGTACTCGTGCTCGGCTATCTGGCGGGTGCGTAGCGAGCGCGACCGCCACTGCCGTTCCCACCGTGATACACGAGCGCGCTCGTCAATCTCCTTCCCCTCAGCCGGCCAAGACCGACGAGACCCACCTTGCGGGGACTCCGGCCTGCGGCCACTCGCCCTCAGGCTGATACCGTTCTGGCTGTTGCGTCTATAGACGTCTGGCCTCGTTTGCGCCTGGATGCACCCTTGTCCGTTACCCGTGGGGTCGGGTTTACATCCTCGGAGGTTCTGTCGGCAGCGCGAACAGTGGCGACGGGTCGCGTAGGTGGTAGACGTACCGTCCCTGCACAAGTGGCTGTCGAGCCTGTACACGGTGAACTTTTCTCTCACCTAGGCAGGCCGAAAACGGAGCGTGCACCATGCATGTCGGCGGGTGTCTAGAGGCGCTGGCAGCGGAGATAGGAGGCACTCAGTCCCATGTTCAACGATTGCGCAGGACAGGAAGACAGCGCCGAGACTACCGCCACTCCCCGCTGAGGTGGCTCGCTGTGGCTCGCTCACGCCTCGCCGCGGCCATCTCCGACAAACCATCCCAACGCGTGTCAACACCAAGCTCGCCGGCTGGTACCGTCCCACGAGCGCCCGGTACGCGGAATGTCGGCTGCGATTGCAGGAAATAAGTCGCGCCGCAGTCTGGGGCTGTCGTGAGAAGCACGTCGTAAACACTATCAGCAGACTACCGACATACACGACACGGCTTGGACCACCCACACTCGCCTCGGTACCCCGCGTCACATGCCTTATCGTCCGGGCGCATCGGGCACCAAGCAGAATGCCGCCCCACACGGGTCGAGGAATACAAAGCACGAAGCATGCGACGAATCAGGCAGAACACAATCGTGGGTGACAAGGTTTGCTGCAGAAGCATGTCGTATGTGCCTGCCGGGGTCACGGACCGGTGGCCCCGTGGCACTTATACGACACGATACGACAGCGTCTGGGTATCTCACCACCGCCCACACCGGCGCTGTCGTCCGTGCTGGCGTCAAGCTCCGTCGGCTACGCGGCTTTGTCTGCCGCCGGCGCTACATATATACTACAGACTGGATGAGGGGAACAGCAACTACACCAACTCCACACCGCCACAATGACCATCACCACCTACCAGCCCGGAGACCTGCGCGTCGACTCTGCGCGCCTGAACGCGACGCTGCACGAGACGTGCGAGATCGGCGCCGCGCACCGCTGGGGCCCGTGAGTTTGCCTCATTGTACCCCGCTAACAGAAGTGGCGTGATCGAGACGGGCATGTGCCGCCTCGCCCTCTCGGACGAGGACAAGCTCGTGCGCGACTGGTTCACGACCGAGCTCAAGCGCCTGGGCTGCCGCGTCGTCGTCGACGCCATGGGCAACATGTTCGGCATCCGCCCCGGCAAGAAGGAGGGCGCGCCGACGGCCATGGGCAGCCACCTCGACACGCAGCCCACGGGCGGGCGCTACGACGGCATCCTGGGCGTCATGGCGGCCGTCGAGGTCCTCCGCGTCCTGCAGGACAACAACATCGAGACCGAGTACCCCGTCGCCGCGGTGACGTGGACGAACGAGGAGGGCGCGCGCTTCCCCACCTCCATGTTCGGGTCGGGGGTGTGGGCCGACGTGCTCCCCCTCGAGCAGAGCTACGCGCTCGCCGACATCCACGACCCCAAGGCGACGGTGCGCTCCGAGCTCGAGCGCATCGGGTACCTCGGCGACGTGGCGTGCTCGCACGAGGCGACGCGCCTCGGCGCGCACTTTGAGCTGCACATTGAGCAGGGGCCGATCCTCGAGCGCGAGGACAAGAAGGTCGGCGTCGTCATCGGCGGCCAGGGGTACCGGTGGTTCGACATGGTGGTCAAGGGGCGCGACTCGCACGCGGGGACCACGCCGCTCTCGATGCGCTCCGACGCCATGCTCGTCGCGGCGCGCATCATCGCGGCCGCCAACGACGTCGCCGTCAAGCACGACGGCCTCGCCACCACCGGCATCATCTCCCTCGAGCCCGGGAGCATCAACACGGTCGCCAAGACGGTCAACTTCTCCATGGACATCCGGCACATGGACGACGCCAAGCTCGACCTCATGGAGGCGGAGCTGCGCGCGCGCGCCGACGAGATCTGCCGCGCCGCCGCGCGCGGCTGCACCGTCGAGTGGAACAAGCTCTCCGCGTTCCCCGTCACCAAGTTCCACGACGCGTGCGTCGGGGCGATCCGCGCCGCCGCCGAGTCGGCCGTCGGCGCCGACCGCGTCCGCGACATCTACAGCGGCGCCGGGCACGACTCGTGCCAGACCGCCCTCCACTGCCCGACGGGCATGATCTTTGTGCCGTGCAAGGACGGGCTGAGCCACAACCCCGAGGAGTGGTGCACGGCCGAGGACTGCGGCCTCGGCGCCCAGGTCCTCCTCGACGCCGTGATGGCGTACGACGCCCAGCGCCAGTCGTAGTAGCGTACAGTAAAACTTGGGCCCCACCGCTATCAGTTGTATCCTAGACCCCACATGCATTATTCCGTTCTTGGGCCAACCACATGCCACCCACAATCAGCAGCGGCAGGGCCGGGGCGTGGGGGCCCGTGACGTCAAACAGCGGGCAATGAGGCGCTCGGCCATTCGCTGCGTGATCGGCGCCACCGCCTGCCACCTGACCCAGTCCGGGGTCTGCTCACATGCCCACCTTCCTGGGCCTTGGCAATTCAATAGCAGCCTAAAAGTATAAGTATACGCCGCCACACGACCCGCCCCCATACGACCCCCCTTACGACCCAACATCCATGGGAGCCACCCGCCAGACGCGCGGCCGTTCCAGAACAGGGTGCAACCAGTGCCGCCGGGTGGGTGTGGGTGCGTGCGCAGCTTACGCCAGGACCGGAAGAAGGTAGCGCGCCCGGAAATCCAGCTCACCCCAGTGCGACGAGGTGCGCCCGGTGTGCGGGCGGTGCATGAACCGGCGCACGGCGTGCGACTTTGACCGCCCGTTCGGCGCGAGCGTGGGCAACCGCCGGCGCTCGAACATGTCCTCGGCCCTGTCCGATACGAGCTACGACGAGGGCCCCGAGCCGAGCCCGGGGCACGCGATGGGCGTGCGCTCCGGCTCCATGATGGTGGGTGCGGGGCCGATGTGGGCAACGACGCCGCGCGACGACCACCGCGTCAGCGTGGGCAGCATCGCGTCGACGCCGCACCGCGGGAGCTACGGCGCGCCGGGCCCGAGCAGCGCGATGAGCTTCAGCGAGGGCGAGTTCCCAGTCGCCAGCGGGAGCGGCGCGGCCCCCATGCCCCCGCCGCTGGGCATGCCCGTGAGCCCGTTCGACCAGATCGACCTGGGCGTCGGCGACGAGTTCATCTCCTTTGACGACCTGCTCAAGGACCTGTTCGGCGCCTCCATGCCCGACATGACCACGGGGTGGGTCTAGTGTGGACCGGCTGACACCAGCATGGCGTACATCACCGCGCACGGGCAGGAACCCGCGGCGGAGCGCGCCGAGCCGTCGCACAGCCCCAACGTCGAGCCGCACTCTGTGCAGCAGCGCTTCAACGCGCCGCTGGACACGCGCGCCGCCCTGCGGGGCACGGTGCCGCAGGCCGCGCTCGAGACGCTGAGCGACACGGACGCGCGTCTGATCCACCACTTTGTCGACGTGCAGAGCACGATCAGCATCGCCATCGAGCTCGACACGCACGACAACCCCTTCGTCAAGCACTTTGTGCCCGTCGCGCTGAGCTCGACGCTGAGCGGCAACAACGACGACAACCCCGCCCTCCACGCCATCAAGGCGACGGCGGCGACGCACCGCGCCAACCTCATGGACAGCACGCGCACCGAGGGGTCCGGCGTGTGGCGCGACCTCGCGCACTCGTGCCGCAAGCGGGCGTACGCGCTCATCGCGACCAAGATGGACGGGTTCGCGCAGGCCGCGCCCGAGGAGCGCGAGCGCATCCTCGGCGCCTTCACCCAGCTCGTGGGCCTGGCCGTGGTCGACGGGAACACGCGCCTCCTCCCCGGGCTGTACGCGGCGTTCTCCGTCGCCCTCCGCTCCCTGTCCCACCCGACCGAGCACGAGCAGTTCTTCGTCCTCATCGCGTCCATGTGGCAGACAATGTTCAACTTTAGCGTGGGCACCGTGCTCGGCCGCCCGATGCTCAAGCCGCTGGTCGACGCGCTGCCGAACCGCCCGCGCTGCGCCGACGTCGACAATGTGTTCGCCGCGCCGTACGAGCGCGCAGAGGAGTTTATGCGCGTCTACGCGCTGCTCGAGCAGGCGCGGCGGCACGACACGGCCTCCGTCCTCGCGGCACAGCTCGAGGCCGACGAGCTCATCACCTCCCTCGGCCACAGGCTGCAGCACGACCTCGGGCGCTACGCATCCCTGCCCGGGCGGGCACGGCGCGTCGCCATCGGGTCTCTCGTGAGCCACCCGTGGACATTGCTCACACCAGCTCGCCAACGCCGCGCTCCGCGTGCTCCTCCTCCGCCACGTGTTCCAGTACCCCGTCGAGGACTACCGCATCCAAGTACGTCCCAGCACTACCCCGCTGACAGCAGCAATGCGTGCGCGACGCCCTGACCGTCTTCCCCGCCATCAAGTGGGGCACCGAGTCGGGCCTCCTCATCTCCCTCCTCATCCTCTCGACGGCCGCCCTGCCCGCCGAGCAGAGCCAGTACCGCACCTTCATGGTGCGTCTGTGCTGGAAGGGGAGCGCGGGGCCGCGCGCCGCCCTCGCGACCCTCGACGCCGTGTGCGCCGGCGAGGACTGGAAGCAGGCGCTGCTGCAGGTGGGCGCGCCGATTCTTGTCTAGGAGTGGCTTGTTGTAGACAACCATATGTACATTTACTACTTGCCGGCGGTGTGTGGCCAGTCCTTGAGGACCGAGCTGCCACCCTTGCGCACCGTGTCCAGCCAGCCCTGGACGACGCGGCTCTCGGCGAGCGGCATGCGCTCGCTCTCGAGCTTCCCGTCGCGGAGGCAGCGCGCGACGTGGTCCGCCTCGTAGTGCATCCCGTTCCCCGCGGGGATGGGGAAGCGGTGCTCGCTCTCCTCGGTGATGTCGTCGGCCCTGGCCGCCGGCTTCTCGGACTCGGAGCTCCCCGCCACCGTCTGGGGGTGGGGCACGATGCGGAACCGCTCGGGGCGGTACAGCGGGTGGTCGATGATGAGCTGCGCCTTGTCGCAGTCGACGACACACGCGTTGTCGCGCGGCGTCCACGCCGTAAAGTCGTTGAGCATGCGCGACTCGGCCAGCCCCTCCCACCGCACCGTGAGCGCCGACATCTCGTCCACCCCATTCCGCTTGTAGATCCGCTGGCTAAAGTCGAGCACCTGCGGCTCCTTGTCCGTGTTGGACGGGTGCTGGTGGAGCACGAGCATGCTCCACACCGCGGGGTAGGGGGCGAGGTCGAGGAGCGCGCCGCCGCCGAGCTTGGGGTCGATCATGCGGTCGCCGTCCGCCCGCTCGTCGATGTGCGCGAACGAGCTCAGCTCGGCCGTCACGCGCCGCGGCCCGCCCAGCCGCCCGCTCCGGATCACCTCCTGCACGGCGTACGCGATCGGCTGGAAGCGCGTCCACACCGCCTCCATGAGGAACACGTTCTTCTCGCGCGCGATCGCGACCAGCTCGTCCAGCTCCGCCAGGTCCATCACGAACGGCTTCTCGCACAGCACGTGCTTGCCCGCGAGCAGCGCGGCCTTGGCGTTCTGGTGGTGGAACGGGTGGGGCGTGCCGACGTACACGACGTCGACAGCGGGGTCGGCATACACCTCCTCGTACGAGCCGTACGCCGTGGCGCCGTCGAGGCCCCCGTGCGCCACGCCCCAGCTGCTGTCCCCCGGCGCGGTGCGGAGCTTGTCCAGGAACGCCTGGGCCGACGCGACGGAGCGCGAGCCCACCGCCGCGATCTTGTGCGCGACGTCCGAGACATCGCGTGTCGCCGGGTCCACCAGCAGGTCCTGCCGTCAGCTAGGCCAGGTCTGACGCACCTTGGAGAATGTCGTGGCGATGCCGCCCGTCGAGATGATGCCCCAGCGGACAGTGTGTGGCGCCATGGTGAGTGGTGAGGGGTAGGTGCGTGTTGTGACCCGCGGGCGGCCTGTATATGCTTCCCAGGCATGGGCGGGCACTGTGGGCAGCAGCGTTATGTCCGGTACGGCGCGGCTGGCGGCTCGTGCCTCGGCCGGTCCGGCATACCGGCGGCAGTGCCCCGCAGTCTCCGGTCGGCGAAGGTTGTCCAGTCCTCGGCCCAAGCCGATCCGAGATGGACTGAATCGCCGTGGCACTCAACGATCTGCTACCTCCCTATCTGACGAAGAGACTTGTGTTGCACAAACATGCAAAGCCAGGCGCCACAGCTACCATGGGCTTGAACGGACACTTGGGCCGAACTCGGTCACGTGACTGACGTCAGTCCACGCGCGCCGCACGCGTGCCCGCATTCACCAACTGCCCATCCTCAATCCGCTCGCAACATCAACAAACCCCATCCACAAAACAATGGCAAACTCGCCCGAGGAGCGCGCGCACTGGCGCGACGTGCTCCGCGCGTTCGACGGCTACATGCAGTACCACGTGGGTTTCGCCTCTATGTGCTCTGATGACAGCTCTCGGCCAACCACGCGCGCCGGATGGCGTTCCTCGCACTCCCGAAGGACACGCGCGACGTCTTCGAGACGCTCGGGTACCGCGAGAAGCTCGAGGCGGTGGACGAGGGCATCCGCCTCAACTCGGAGTTTATCGACCTCATGATCGCCGACCCCGTGTTTGCGGACATGCTGGCTGAGCCGGCCGAGCCCATTGAGCACGGGCACGACGGCCACTCGCACGATCATGGGCACGACGGCCACGCGCACGGCCACTCGCACGGGCACGCGCCCCCGCCGAGCGGGGAGAAGCGCGCGGCGCAGGCCGAGCACGACCTCCGGCAGGACAAGGTGCGGAGCACGCTGCGCTCCTTTGTGCGCGACTGGGCCGAGGAGGGGCGTCCGGAGCGCGACGCATGCTACACGCCCATCCTGCAGGCGCTGGACGAGCACTTCCCCGGCGAGCGGGGCGACGTCAAGGTCCTGGTCCCCGGCTGCGGCCTGGGCCGCCTGGCGATGGAGATTGCCGCGCAGGGCTTCTGGGCCCAGGGCAACGAGTTCAGCACGTACATGCTCATCGCGAGCCACTTTGCGCTCAACCAGTCGACGCGCGTGGGCGAGCACCTCGTCTTTCCGTGGCTGCACAGCTTCTCGAACCACGTCTCGACGGAGCGCGGGCTGCTGCGCAGCGTGCGCGTGCCCGACGTCGTGCCCGCCGAGATCCTCGGCGGGCGGGGCGGGTTCAGCCTCGTCGCGGGCGACTTTGAGGAGGTGTATGGCCCCACACACTGCCACGAGGGGGGCGACGGGGAGGAGGACGAGGAGGACGAGGAGAACGGGCGCGTCAACCAGCGCGGGCGGTGGGGCGCCGTCGTCTCCTGCTTCTTTATCGATACCGCGCGCAACGTCCTCAACTACCTCCGCATCATACATGGCCTGCTCGACGAGGGCGGCGTGTGGATCAACCTCGGTAGGCCGGGTGGTGAATGCGCTGATACCAGGCCCGCTCCTCTGGCACTTTGAGAACTCGCCCACGTCGGCCAAGGGCGAGGGCTCGATCGAGCTCAGCCTCGACGAGGTCAAGGCGCTCGCGCGTATGGTCGGGTTCAAGATCTCGGTGAGTTGGCGCGACACTCCCAACTGACGACAGAACGAGCGCGTCATCTCGTCGACGTACACTGGCGTGCCCGACTCGATGCTCGAGCACGTGTACAACGTGAGCTTTAACTTCTCTGCCGAAAGCTGACACCAGTGCGCGTTCTGGACAGCCACAAAGGTCAAGCCCGAAGGGCGGGCCATCACAGAATGGTGAGCTGATGGCTCGAGACCCAGCTCACCCCAGATCATCCGCCACCCATCTGCATCCCCTACCTAGCATCACCCACACTGTAATCGGATAACATGCATGTCGAGGCTACATGGCAGGCTCTATACCCTAAGGAAATGGCATCTCGGAACGTATACTTCTCAAATCTTCTTCTCATCCCCTACGACCCGTGCGTCGCAATGCGCTGCTGCACGTTGGCCGTGTGCGTGCGATACTTGGCGTGCGCCTCAAAGTTGTCGAGCGTCTCGCCCGGTCCCAACGTGTAGATCTTGCCGGGGCAGTCCGGGCACTTGACGCGCCATTGCGGCTCGCCCTGCGGCTGGTCTGCAGGGCGAGCCTTCATGATGATCACGAACCGCGAGCCGGGGTACTTGGCGTTCATGTTTATCAACGCCTGGCGAGCCCATGCTGGAGGCTGCGGCCCGTCTGATGGCAAGCCTTGGTGCGCCGTTGCAGGTGTCGCGGGAGTGGCGGGCACCGGGGTCTCCTTCTTCGGCTTGGCGGCTGCTGCCTTGGCTGCGGCGAGCTTGGCGCGCTTGCGTTTGCGCGACGCCGCGTCGTCGTAGTCGTCGCTGTCGCTGTCCGAACCAGACGAGCTCGAGTCGCTCTCGTCAACCTGCCGTTTCGTTGGGCTGGGGGCAGGGACGTCGAACGCCGACGGCGACGTCGCACCCGAATTCGGCCCAGAGTCCAACAACCGGTGGTACTCCTCGTCCTCGTTGTACTCGACGTTGCGCTTGCGGCCAGTACGCTGCAGGTGGTTGCCGCACTTGGCGCAGAGGTCCAGCTGCCCGTTGACGTCCTTCATCTTGACGCCAGCCAGGGTTTCCGGAACACCGCAGTGCTTGCAGTGCCACTGCTTGACCGGCACAGGCGTCGAGGGCTTCTGTGAGGCGCGTGAAGGTGGCCGCTCCTCCTTGACCTCGTCGTCCAGGTCTGGGCTGTCCGCCACCCGCCCGTTGTGCCGCTTGCGCGGCGGGACAGGCGAGCCGACGTCCTCCGAGTCCTCGCGCAGGTGCCGCTTGAACCCGATAGTGGGCGTGTGGTCGCCGTTGACGACCGAGCCCTCGCGGGTGGAGCTGGGCGAAGCCCGCGACGCGCCGCGCGAGAATCGTGGAAGAGACTGCTTCTTGTGCACGCCCCGCAGGTGGTGGATCTGTGGCGGCGAGGGTGGCCGGTCGGGTATGGGCAAGTCCTGCAATGACACCTGGATGTTCGCCTGCGCGGCGATCGCAGCCGCTCGTCGAGTGCTGCTTATCGGCGCCGGAACCACCACCGGCTCGGGGATAGGAGCGTTCGGGTCGATGGTGGGGTGGAGCAGGGTGCGCATAGTCTTGAGGGGCTCGCGATCCGGGAGGACGACACCACGGCGGCCACGAGTGTGGCGCTTGCTCCGCTTCCTCTCGCGCTCGCGCTCCTTCTCGATCGCCTGGACATCGGCCTCTGTGAAGTTGGCGAGGACGGGAGTGAACTGCGCCATGGCCGTGTCCTCCTTACGCAGAGCGCACACAAGAGGCGGCTGGAACGCGCTGCGTACGTCGTCGTTGTGGATGTAACCCGCCCCGTGGGTGTGGCCGACCAAGAACAGCGACCGCTGGTGCGTCACGATCTGCTCGTGAATGTCGTGAGCAATAGCGGTGCTGAAGTCAGCAGGTACTCGTGCAACGGTGACTTACACAAACTCTCCGCTCAGTCCCAGGTCGCGGCAGTAAGATGCAGCAAACTCCTCTGGCGGCACGGTCGAATTGAGGTCCCATTCGAACGTGTCGGAGAGGTTCTGAGTGCCGACCATGATGTCCAGCTTGACGAGGATGCGCAGCTCGTTGTCGTCAGAGGGAGGAGGCATGCAAGCCATGGCCTCTTCAACGGTCATGACCTTGTCGTCAAAGTCGTCGTCAAAGGCCACGATGCGGATGTGCGAGTCGTCCTGGTCGGCGCCCTCGTCCGTCTTGATCTCCTCGTCGTCCACTTCGTGAGCTCGGCGGAAGGTGTCAAGGATCGACTGGCCCTCATCCTCGTCAAGCGAGCCCTTGCCGGTGACGTCTGTGGCAGGCTGAATGGGCAGAACCTGGTCCTGGTACTCGCGCACGCGCTCCTTGATGGCGGCGACGATCTTGGGCACGAACTGGGTGGGCGGGAGCTTAAAGTCGTCACACAGCGACTGCGCGAAGAGCTCGGGAGTCACCACGGTGTCTGGGGTTAGCTTGGGAGACATCAAAGCTCACCAGAGCAGTTCCACATGAAGGTATCGCTGAACCGGTGATGGTCGTGTTCCAGTTCCAGGCGGACGGGAACGCAGTGGTCCTCGACCTCGGCCATGGACTTGAGCTGCTCGGACGTGCTGATGTCAGCCAAGTTCCAGACAGTCACTCACAATCGGATCTCCCGACGCTTGCGGGCCTTGAGCCTCTGCGCAGCCTTGTCCGCTGGGTAGAGAATAGCAAGCCTGCCTCCAGCCGCCCGGGGCGGCACGGTCTCACCCTTGCGCAACATCCACCAGGGAGTGGAGCGCTCCTCGTTCTCCTTCCAGCGAGCCATCTTGGCGCCAGTCTTCTTCCGGTGCTCCGGGATGCTGGCGGCAAAGTCCTTGTCGCGCTGCATAGACGCCTTGATCTCCTCCTTCTCGCTCTCCGACAGCTCAGGGAGCTTGCCGCCAAAGGTTGGGTCGGCCCTCTCGTCGATCTCGTCGGTGGGGAGCGGAGTGATCTGCGTGATGGGCAGCTCGAGCTGGACATGGCCCTCCCACTCCTTGACCGGGAGAGCGCCCGGTTGAGGCGGTTGCGGAGGCGCAGGCGTCTCAGGAGCAGGCGGGCGACCAGGGGTGCCATGCGAAGGGATGAATGTCGGCGGCGGCATCGTGCTCTCGCGTTGCTTCTCCTGCTTGCCGGCGCGCCGGCCGTGGATGGAAGCAGGCGACTCGGGTGGGGCTGACCCCGGCGCAATGTGCGCTTGCGGTGGGCGGGCGGTGGGCGTGGCTGGAGATGCTGCTCCCGGTTGGGGAGGCCACCCGCGCTGCTGCTGCCCAGGACCGCCAGGCGGGGGAGGGCCATTCTGCGGGCCGCCCATCTGCGGCGGCTGCTGCATGCCGGGGTGTGGAGGGAACCCCATCGGCTGGCCTTGAGGCCCCAAAGGCGGTTGTCCTTGCTGGGCGCGCTGGGCGGCCTGCAAAGCCTGCATGGTCCCGTAGAACTTCTGCATCTTCTGCAGCATCGCGGGGGCGATCTGGCCGGACTGGATTCGCTGCGAGATCGTCACGAGCTCGTGGAAGTGTTGGGGGCTCCGCTGCTGCATTTGCTCGCGCCATTGCGGGTTGGCCAATTGAGGAAGTACCGGTAACAACTGAGGGTTGAAGGGGAACTCGTTGGGGTCGATGTCCTTGATGTCGTCTGGTGGCCGGAACTGGGGCATCATCCCAGGCATGCCCGGTCCACCAGGCGGCCGCATCGGCGACTGGCCCGGGGGAGGAGGCCCAGGCGGCCCACCCGGTGGACCACCAGGTGGCCCACCAGCCTGCTGGCCTTGCATCTGCGAGAAGTAGCCCATGGCCTGGGCCACATGCTGCCGCTGCGCTGGCGTCATGTTTTGCAGAGCTCCTGGCGGGATGCCAGCAGGCATCATGCCTGGTGGGAACGGGCGAGGGAGGTTGTTGTGGGGACTCATTTGAGGGCCTCCCTGATGTTGCTGTTGCTGCTGCATTGCCTGCATGGCCTGCAAGGCTTGGGGCGATTGGCCGGGGAAGCCGGGGATGCCGTTCGGCCCAGACGGACCATTGACGCTAATGGGCTGGACCGACGGCGTCCTGTTGCCCTCGGAGGCACCTGGTGGCATGGGCGACGCGGGTGGCTGCTGCTGCTGAGGAGTCGAGCCGGGATGAGAATGATGCGACAGCGCAGGAGACGCCGCCGCTGGTCCCGGTGTTGACGAGACGCCAGGCGCTGGTGTCCCGGCTTGAGGCGGAGGCGTGGCAGCAATCGGTCGAACAGCAGGCGATCCAGGCCCGCCTAATGAGGGATGAGGCGACGGCGCCCTCTGAGACGCCGCTGATCCAGGGCGGTTCGGCGCCAAGTGTTGTGGGATACTCGAAGCGGGGACGGGGCTCTGGTGGACCTGGGTCGGAGTCGGAGGCTGCTGGGGTTGCTGCTGCGGTTGCTGGACGGGCGTTTGGGGCTGTTGGGGAGGTTGTTGTAGGTTCTGGTTGGGTTGTTGTTGTTGTTGCTGCTGCTGCTGCTGCTGCTGCTGAAACAGCAGGCGCAACATGTTCTGCTGCATCATCAACAGCTGCTGCTGCTGTTGCTGTTGCGACATTGCCTTGAACTGCGGCGAGTTCATCATCATCGCTCTTTGCGCCTGGATCATCTGTTGTTGTTGAGGGTTCAACGAGAACCGCGGCGGTTGCTGCTGCCCCGGCTGCTGACCCTGCTGCTGGCCGGGTGGAGCCATCGCGGGTGGTCGTGGCGATGCGCCTGGAGGTAGCGCGGGAGGCGGCATCGAGCCGGGAGGTCGGGCTGGCGATCCAACGGCCGGAGACTGTCGCCCCTGCATCTGGAGGCGAGCCATCTCGGGCGTCATGACGCCTGGTTGCCCTTGCTGGGGCTGCTGCTGGTGCTGTGGCTGTGGCCCGCCTTGTTGTTGTTGCTGCTGCTGGCCTGGAGGGCCCTGCTGCGGTTGCTGCTGCGGCGATTGCTGTTGTTGTTGTTGCTGCTGCTGCTGCATCTGCTGCTGCATCATTTGTTGCAGTCGTTGCGCTTGCATGGCTTGGTGCCCTTGCATAGCTGGGTTGTTGGCGGCGGCGATTTGGGCGAGGATGGCCTGCTGTTGGGGGTTCAACTGCTGGCCGGAAGGCATCCCCCGCATGGCTGCAGCGGCGGCGAGCATCTGCGGGTTGAGGTTCCCGCCGCCTTGCGCTTGCAGCGCTGCCATCGCCATCTGCAGCTGTGGATTCGGCTGCGGCTGGCCTGGCTGTTGCTGTTGCTGCTGCTGCTGTTGTTGTTGCTGCGCCTGCGCCAGCCGCTGTAACATGGCGAGCTGCTGAGGGGGAATGTTGCCCGGGTTGAACGGAGGCCGCATGCCTCCCTGCTGTCCTGGCATCATCTGGGGGAACTGCTGCTGGAACTGTTGCTGGAGCTGTTGCGATTGCGGTCCGGGGTCGCCCTGTCTGTTCTGGATGGGCGAGTTCTGCATGCCCATGCCCATCTGCGGCTGTTGCTGGAACAATCGCGGGTCCATTGCGCCGGCGTTTTGAAGTTGCGGGAACTGGTTGAACTGGAAGCCGGGTACGCCGTTCGCCTGCACGGGAGATGGAGATGGCTGGGGCGGCTGTGGCGTAGACATGACGGCGACTGGTGTAAGTCGATGCCTGGAGTGGATGCCGAGTTGACGAGACGCACCGAGACGCGCGCGCGAAGGCCGGCCCCTTGGCCGGCCGTCGAGCTGTGAGGAGTCGCGGTCTAGACCGCGCCGGCAGGGGGCCCGGTGCGGTGACTAGAGGACACGGAGAGGTCTGTTGGGGCAGATGACAGCGGGCGCGATGTGATGCGACAGTATGCCAAGCCGAGGAGGAGCGCGTCAGCGATGATGGACGCGCGACAACGGCGAGAGGTGCTTACGTCGACGTGCTATGCCTGCAGCACCCTTGAGTGTTGCGCGTCGAGACAGGATGGTGACCGGTGCGCGGGATGGTATGGAGATCGAGGACAAGGACACCCAGGTGAAGGTGAGAGGGATGTTGTGGTGGCCGATGACAAGACGCGGTGGATGGGGGAGAGATGTCAAGTGGGGCGCGTCTAGACGAGTCGACGCCCAGGGGGTTACGCGCTGTCGACAACAGAGGACGTCGATGAGAGGCGAGGGGATGCTTGGGAGTTGACCGTTGATTAGATAAAGGTATGGGCGCCTTCGGTCGGAGTGTTGGGCAGGATGGAGGGTTGGATGGGGGTTGGCGGTGCGTGACCAAACACGGTTGTCGGTGAGGAGATGAGGTTCCGAACGAAAGGAACCACCACGGATGGCAAACGGATGGCGCGCCTATCTCGACCAAGACTTCGGCAACCTGGCTGGGGGACCTGGGAGGTTGATGGGTTGGGTTGAGGGGGGTGGAAGCGATGCGGCAAGGGACAGAGGTAGGCGCGTGTGAAGGGGGGGAACGAGATTGCAAGGGGGGGTGGCGGCAAGGCAACGAGAGGGGGAGGGAATGAGGCGGGGCCCGAAGAGCGACGAGGTGGGAGCGCGCGTAGGTAGGTGGGCCAAAGTGAGATTGTTTGACTCTGTGCGTACGCGGGTACTGTACTCGGTACTGTACAAGCTTACAAGCCAAGCCAACGCGCGTCAGGCCGGGCGAAGGCGCGGAGGGTTGGAGATGCAGAATGGGTGGAGGTTGCGGCAGTTGCACAATGTCAGAGAGTCTCACCCAGTTAGACACAACGGCATCAAATTACATGCTTGCAGCGAGCGATCGAGCGACGCGATCTAGCTCGGAATTTCAATTCAATCCTCCCTTATGACGCACGCCTAATCCCATCCCCGCTCTAGTTGCCAAACATTCAGGTGCCACACTCGGATATTCACGGTGTTATGGCCCTCAGCGATGCCTGGGTGGAGATTCAAGTTGGTGGCAACGCCACGTCGCGTGGGCGGCCGGAATCAGATCCGTGAGGAGAATCAAAGGAAGGAGGGGAGAGGGAAGGCACACAAGCGGCAGCCAGGCCCACACACACCGAGCGTCGTACAGTGAGGATACGTGAGGAGGAGAGAAGGAACCCTGGATGGGCTATAGGCCAGTGAAGTGATCAGAATGCATGTTGATGTCAACCTTTGTACTCTACTCTTCATCCATCCACCCATCCTTCCTCTTCTCCATCCATCCACAGGAGAAGTTTGACATCTACACCCCTCTCACCTTTACCCGTGCGTACACACCCACCCCTCGAGCAAACGCCCTGCAATGGCCGCGCAAACAACTCGTTGCTCCTTGCTACAACATCCCTCCACCGTTCATTCGACTCACGCGCCTCCACAGACTTAACCACAATCTCTTCCAAAATGGCACCCGAGGACACTGAGGAGCTCGTCGACTACGACGAGGCCGAGGACACCTATGTCGCCCCCGCCGCCGGCGCCGCCAC